>NW_024121876.1:2469844-2524219 GCF_016745375.1 Pimephales promelas | reverse complement strand
GGCCTGGGATACAAGCAGGAGAAGGCTCGGATGGTGCTGGAGCTGAGGGAATCCACTGATCAACTGGTGAGAGCAGCTGGCCCTAATATACGAACAGGGAGGAAGTGGAAAGCCCAAGAAGAGGTCGACAGGGCAATTAGCAGGCTGAAACACTGTGAAATAGTCGGCAGAGTCCAGGAGGGTCGAGCAGGCCTTGGGAGGAGTGAGACCCCCCTCTTCTGGTCAAAGGCCTCCAAGGAGGAGCGGAAAGCCATGGTGGTGGCAGAAGTGACAAGGACTGAGCAGGAGCGCCTTAACATCAAAGCGGTGTCTCAGAGCCGGCAGGGAGGCTGAATGTCATGGGAAGGTGTCACAGACAGGCATCTGTCATGGTCTGATCTGTGGAAGAAACCCCAAGCCAGACTCAGCTTCCTGATTAGATCTACTTAAGACACCCTACCTTGTCCCAAAAACCTCCATCAGTGGTCCGGCACTGAAGAACTCTGCCCCCTTTGCAGTACCAGCAATGCAAGCCTCCAGCACATCCTGTCAGGCTGCAAGACAGCATTGTCCCAAGGCCGCTATAGGTGGCGACACCATCTGGTGTTGAGGAAACTAGCAGAGGTGGCAGATTCGTGTAGACAGGATGCTAATAGAAGACCTTTTGGACCAAGGAGAAGTCCCATCCTGTTTGCAAGGCCCGGGGAAAAAATCAAACACCCTCACCAGAGAGCAACAGCTAGAGTCATGGAGTCATGAGGGTCGACCTGTGGAGGCAGCTCCAATTCCCCAGGGAGATCGTGGAAACTTTGCTCCGGCCAGACCTGATCATGTGGTCAGTTATGCAAGACCATCTTGTTGGTGGAGCTTACTGTCCCATGGGAGGAGGGAATGGAGACTGCCAACGAACGGAAGCGTGCCAAGTATGCAGATCTGGTAGAAGCCTGCAAAGAGGCTGGCTGGAAAGCCACCACGTGTCCGGTTGAAGTGGGATGTAGGGGCTTTGTTGGGTCCTCAACGGTTCGTCTGCTCCGCGAAATGGGATGTACAGGAGCAGGGTGTCGAAAAGCCATTAAAGAACTGGCAGAGGAAGCTGAGAGGGGCAGCTTTTGGCTGTGGCTAAGGAGGAAGCACAAGGGATGGGGGCCAAGTAACATCTAGGGCATCAGCAGGGGGTGGCAGGGAGTGATCCCTGCCATCACTCCACCATCAGATGTACTGGGGTTAAAGGAGCAAAACATCAATGACTGGTGGTCCCCAGTTGATGACCCGTTTTATGCCCAAAGAGGTGGAGCACACCTGCACAAAAGGCACCGGTGGAGGTGCGTCAGGCTCAGGCAGCAATGCCCAGCAGGTCGACCATCAGCCTGTATTTCAATGAGCAAAGCCTTTGGACTTTTTCGGTCCCAAAAAAAAAAGATCTTCTTGAAACTCTGGCTTCTGATAGAGGGCCATGAGACTTAGACCTGAGTGCAAAAAAAAAATGGAGGCTCTAGACCCTTCCAGAGCTGAGATATTGAGATCCCACATAGCAATACAATATTGTATACAATATAAAAAAATATTCATATTTAAGTTGCGCTTTAGATTTAAGTCAAATCCATATGTTCTTTTGGCCGGAAGTTATTTTACTTTATAAAATTTTAAATATGGATATTTTTCTTACATCTCTATCTTCCTTATTACTCCACATAAAGTCAACATCTGAGATATTTTCATCAGCTACATGTTCAAGCACTTCAGAACTGTATATTCTATACATGAAAAAGTTTCAAAAATGTATCAATAATGTGACATATATATATATTTTTTTATAAAAGAAATTTCAATCAGCATTACTGAAAATGTAACTTCAGTAACAGGCTTTCAAACCTACACATAATGGACACAGGGTCTGAATAGGTTAATCTCAGGAACAGGCTATTAGTTAAAATGTGGTCTTTGCCGCCACCTGATGTACACCCTTTGCGACAACATTTTACTACCCAATGACAAAAACATTTTTTGTAAAATTTTCTGAAAATTAAATGATGGGCTCTTTGATTTGATAATCTGTGAAATCAAATTACTATTATAAAACGGGGTTTAAAATACATACTTTTAACTAAATTAAAATTTCATAAAAAGTTGTACTTAAGTTGGTCAAGAGGCACTCTGAAGTTAAACTAATTGCATTTAACAAATTTTGTCAATAACATGCAATTAAGTGTCCAAAAACATTACAATCAATTTGCACCTAAGAATATTATTTTAGTAAATCATTCCTTATTTTTAAAATTATGCTAAAGTTTACTATCTCATGGAAATGGACTGCATTTATATAGCACTTTCACAGACCCAATGGCCACCAAAGCTCTTTACATTTTGTCTCACATTCACTCACTCATTCACACACACACCGACAGTGGTGTCAGCCATACAAGGCACCATCCACCTCATCGGGAGCAGCTGAGGTTAGGTGTCTTACTCATGGACACCTCGACACTTGGTCAGGTGGAACCGGGGATTGAACCACCAACCTTCTGGTTTGTAGACAAACTACCACTGCATGAACCACTGCAGCCCCACATCTCATGGTTGTGTCATTAATTTTATGTATTAACTATAATTAATTGCTATCACTTTGAAAAGAACATGGCAGATCAAATAAAAACAAACATGTCGGTTTTGTATAAAATGTTTTTATCACTTCCATTTTTCAGTATAAAACAGCTCCATAGCTCTGGCCAATTCAACAAACAATTCCACAGTCACAACAGGAAAGATCGGACACTTCCTGTTTGTCTCTCTAAAATACCTGACATCTGGGTTGGGGTGGAGGAGGGGCTTATTTGCCATTCTAGTTTTGGCGATATAACATTAACACAAAAACTCTAACAAATCACTTGTGGTTAGCTAGTATAACATTAATATTAACTTAAAAAAAAAAGAAAAGAAAAATAGAACGGATGAATGGATGAACAAGCTGATCTGGTCACACATCCCAAATGCAAGTCCTCGAGTCCATGTCAGCATAGCGACCCCAAAGGGAACTACGCAGTCTTCTGCTGGCCCTTCTTACCGATCAGAGACTTATGGATGTGTGGAATCACACCTGCGAGAAGACACCAAACACACAAGTGATTCACATCCTCATCCATCAAACACACCAGTATGTATGCAACATAAACAAACTCCAACTTACCACCACCAGCAATAGTTGCCTTGATGAGGGAATCCAACTCCTCATCTCCACGAATGGCCAACTGTAGATGGCGAGGAGTGATACGCTTCACCTTCAGATCCTTTGAAGCATTTCCTGCCAACTCCAAAACCTAGAACAAGAATTAAACCTGATTAACAGCTTGCCACATATTTGAGTTGCAACCTGCAGGTCAATGGCACAGTCTTACTTCAGCTGTGAGATATTCAAGGATGGCTGCGCTGTACACGGCTGCTGTTGCTCCCACACGACCGTGGCTTGTAGTGCGGGTCTTCAAGTGCCTGTGGATACGACCCACTGGGAACTACAAATTTCAGATATGCATTCTTAGAAAGTTGTATCTGACTATTATTCGACTCGAAATAATGTGACCCAATAAATTCCACATATACACCCATTTCACTGAAGGCATTTCACTTAACCCTAAAACCATATTCTGGACAAATGTGGGCAAAATAGTTTTGATTTATTTTTAAAAAATACTTCCGTTGATCTGAGTGGTACAAGACTTGGCTACTTTTCCTAAGTTTGCCTCCTGAACACACACAATTTTTTTTTATTCAATTCTACAATGTTAAGTGGGTGAAAAAAAAAACTCCTTTATCTTGTATTTGGGTCAAAAATGGGCACCCATAGAAATGAATGGGAAAACTGTAATTTAGAGCATTCTAAAATAAGCCAAAATAAGACACAGGTGACAGCAAACAAAGTCACTTCATCTTTAGGTTTTAGCTCTAAGAACTTATTGGAATGATATTTTAATATAGTTTAAAAAAATGTAAAAAATGAAACATAAAAATAAGCATAATTTACATAGAAAATATGGTACTTTGTGAAGTAAATAAATTCAAGAACACCCCCCCCCCCCCCCAAAAAAAAAACCACCATAAATGGATAGACAAAACTTTATCGAAGCCAGCGATATAACATTTATAATAAATAAAAATTAGGATCACACCTGAGTCCTCTGTGCCCACATTTGTCCACAATTACAGGATTAAGGGCTATTAAGTCAATACGGTTTGAGGGCTACCAAATGGATTGTTAATTTTGGGAACAGAAAACCAGCATGGCCTGCAGAGCGAATAAGAAAAATATTAGCTTACCTGAAGTCCAGCCCTTTGTGAGCGAGACACTGCTTTTGCCTTGGCTTTGCCACTGTCTTTACCTGCCTTTCCTCCGGCCTACAAAACAATATATAGACTCAGATCCAGCGCACACAAACATATTTAAGTTTCAACAAAACAAACTAGCAGCATGATCAATAAAAGTATGAAAACAATTATCGGGGGTTTGGGGTAATTGTACTCCACTATATGAGATGTGCAAATTAAATAATATTATATTAAGAAATTATTTTTATCTGAAACAATTTAACAAATTAATATGTAATAAAAACAATTTGACATGAATTCAATACAAATCAAATAATATTTCATTTTGTAAAGCATTTACTTTTTTAATAGAAATTGTCATGCGTGTCAATTATTGTACAAATTAACAAGGCATGTATTATTAATGCATTACTTTTTCAAATAAATAATTACAGGTAACGTTATAGTATAAACAGAAGGCCTATAAAAAACGCAGGTTTGAAGAAAATACTCCACTTTTCTTGGCCATTGGCACCGTTTCCCATTCAGAGGGTATGAGTAAAACATATTCATTAGGAATGGGATCCTATTCTTTCTTCACATGAATTAAAGTTTACCTTAAAACTTAAAGCAATGCCATCTGCCACTTTCCCGAATGCCAATGATTCCTACTATAACAGGTACATCTCCCGCTCATATGATTGACACCCTAAACTGACAATACAGGTTGCCCGTGTTTCTGACATAAACCTGCACATACAAAAAAAAATGCATAACGCAATTCCTAGGAGTTTATGGTCTTTGAAGAACTACACAACGTTACACAATAAATGAACAATTTATAAACTGATCAGCGCGAGCTCTCCACTGCCGATGACGGATTAGCTTAGCTTTGCTGCTTGGATAAATTTCCACAACAGCTGCGACGTATATCAACAAAACCTTCAAAACATATAATATAGTTATGTTCAAGATGCAAATCATTTGCACTGGGTCAAGAAACGTCGTGATAAATGAAATAAAAAGTACAAAGACTGTTAGCACGCGCTACTCTCGCGGGCTATGAGCGCTGAATCCAACCTGCGTTAGCTCAGAGCTAACCGTAGAATATTCAATCAGACGACAAATGAGCAACATAACAAGCAAATGGACATTTCGAGTTTAAGCAAATGCTTATACAGACCAAGGTCGAAGAATTTCATACCATTTCAGCGAAGTATTACTTTAAATGGGATCCAGTGAGGTTTGGCTAAAATCTATTTCGCCTCTTGACTCAGAGGAACAATAAACTCCGTTCAGCAGAGAACGCTTGAGGCATACCGAGAAGTGGAACCAGCCAATCAGATCATCGGTTGTTCGTTCGAATTTCGGGAAGGCCAATGAGATTTCACCTTGTATCTGCTTCTACCATCCCCCATCGATGAATGATGTTCGTTCAGGATGAAACGTAGGCGGGACTTTATTAGTGACGACAACTGCCAAAAATTTACTCGATTTACAGAAAACGTATGATTTCATAATGACAAGGCTTAAGAGCAAGATCAATTATAAAACCACATAAACCAAATAGAACTTATAATCAAAATGTAACTTTTTTCATTATCTTTTTAATCTCATATTCAATATGGCAACTGTCACATGAGGCGAAATCAAGTATTAAAACATTTTCTGTTGATAATAATACATGTTTGTCCTTTTTATAAATTTATAGTCAAATGTCAATATGAGACTCTGGCTTTGATGTATAAAGAAAATGGGTTATAAAACTCGATCTTTGATTTAACATTTTTTTATACAGATTGATGTACTGTACACTCATACATTAAATCAGGGGTTATTATGACAAGGACCCTCATGTCATCCGATGTTTAAACCCTTTCCGAGACACCCTTCCTCGCGAGAATATAGGAACGTGTTGTATATTTGTACGCATAAAAAGTTAAAACCATAGACGATAAAAACTTTTAAAAATACGAGAAAGGGGACAGAAGGCTGATGAACATGAAATGATAAAAAATAATTACGGTAAATAGTTAACTTAATTGTGTTCATACTCTCGTTGAATTAAGGCCAAAACAAATGAGAATAGTATTAGTAAAATATTTACTTTTCTTCAGGTTGGCAGTGCGGTGGACTTTTTTTCTGACTGTAAACCTCAAGGTAAATATTTCCAGTTATTTTTATTTTATTTGCATCAATAGTCTCTGAATTAAATCTAATTTTTTTTCTTATTATAGCATATTTTATAGTCTTATTATGTATGTTATATATATATATATATATATATATATATATATATATATATATATATTACTTTTTGTGTTAACTTTATTTAGAAGTTCTTATTTGTATGTTTAAAGGGCTAGAAAATTGTGAATACCGCTGTAGTGAGCGACTGATGCCTCTGTATGTACAGTTTCGAGGTTTTTTTTTTTTTTTGTTTTTTTTTTTTTTTTTTTTTTTTTTTTTTTTGTACGTTATCGACACCACTGTACACCAATCACCCATGGTACTGTCAAAACAATAAGGTGGGATTTACACTTTGACAGGCAGTCCAAGTGAGCCAACGAGAATGGGAATGTGGTATGTACTCGCATAACGGACAGGTCGCGGTCCAATTGGAGAAGCGAATTTATGACTGACATATCCAACATCCAATCACAAGATGTTCCTAAGCAAGTGACGTTCCAGAGCTATGGGCCATTCACACGACGTTTCCATGCCTCGGAATGGGTCAGAAGGCGGGACCTGACGACATACGGATGGGAAAAAATAACGCAGCTCTCTGGGTGATGGTGAAGATGGCGGATGGGGATAGTGGGAGTGAGCGCGGTGGAAGCAGCGGCGGCTGCGGTGGTAGCGGAGGAGGAGGTGGCGGTGGTAGTGGTGGAGGAGGGGGTGGAGGCAGCGGATTCCAGCCTTTCCAGAGGGATCAAGAGACCCAGGAGCTGGCGTCCAAACGCCTTGACATCCAAAACAAGCGCTTCTACCTGGACGTGAAGCAGAACTCGAAGGGCAGGTTCATCAAGATCGCCGAGGTCGGCGCTGGTGGCTCCAAAAGTCGCTTGACACTTTCCATGTCAGTCGCGGCTGAGTTTCGGGACTACCTGGGGGATTTCATTGAGCACTACGCTCAGCTCGGACCCAGCACCCCGGAGCAGATCGCCCAGTCCTCCAGCGGCGAGGACGGCGGGCCTAGGCGGGCCTTAAAGAGCGAGTTCCTAGTGAGAGAGAATCGCAAATACTACCTCGATTTGAAGGAGAACCAGCGGGGGAGGTTCCTCCGGATCCGTCAGACCGTCAACCGCGGGCCTGGTGGTTTTGGCGGCGGAGGAGGTGTGCCCGGGGGTGGCATGCAATCCGGGCAAACTATTGCCCTTCCTGCTCAGGGTCTCATCGAGTTCCGCGACGCCCTGGCCAAGCTGATCGACGACTACGGCGGGGACGACGAGGAGCTGCTCGGCGGCAGCGGCGGCGCCGGAGGTTACGGGGAGCTTCCCGAGGGCACGTCAATCACGGTGGACTCCAAGCGGTTCTTCTTTGACGTGGGCTCCAACAAGTACGGGGTGTTTCTGCGGGTGAGCGAAGTGAAGCCCAGTTACAGAAACTCTATCACGATACCCTTCAAAGCGTGGAGCAAGTTCGGCGGAGCTTTCAGCCGCTACGCCGAGGAGATGAAGGAGATCCAGGAGCGACACCGAGATAAAGTGTACGAGCGGAGAGGAGGAGATGAGTCGGAGGGCGACGACATCGATGACGACTGACAGTGACCCGGACGGGTGTTCCCTTGCTGGGGGGGCAACAACCACCTCACACAGAGCGAGAACCGCGCGCTGGAGTGGAGAGAATTACCGTGCATGAAACGAAGAACATTTAAAGCTCTATGGCGAATAAAGATGTTTGACTGAGAAACACTGTCATGTATATGTAAGAGAATCCCTTTTAAAGCAGTATAGACGATGTTTGGCTAGATAAATGGATATTTCAGCTGGCTGCTCTATAGGTCTTGTCATTTTGAAAGTTCTCCCTTTTAAAATAAGACCCCACCACCCAGAGACTGAGTTAACAATAGAGTCAACCGGGACGTTTAGTGTTAGTGTATCCAGATATGATCTCTACTATAGGTGTTTTTGCTGTTGTACCATATGATGGAGAGCAAACCAGCATCATCTGAATGACGTGGTGTGGATCTTATAGTTAGCTCATTCGGAAAGTGTTCTCTGCAAATGTGTGTGTGTGTGTGTGTGTGTGTGTGTGTATATATATATAATAAGACTCAGATCAAACAGTGTAAAATTTGGAGACCGCTAAAGAGTTCAACTTGTGGGCACACAATACAGTTCAAGCAACAATGTACAAACATTTCAAATGGTGCTATAAATCCATGCTCCGCCAATGCTCTGACTATTGAGGTTCACGCGGGCTGGTGAGTTTTATTTTGTTTTCCTCCTGTTTCTTGTCAGGGTAGAGCAAATCACTCTGATTGTATATACTCAATTTGGAAGTGCATTAGTGCTGATGCCACTAATTTTACTAATGATACAGGGCTTGATCTGGCTCTTTTAAAGGGAATGATACTGTAAGCCTGGTATAGGCTTAACATCAGGTCATGACAAATTAGAAGTTTTTTAATTGAATATGTGGAGAGCTTCAGTGACAACTGGAATGGAAATCAAATGTTGAACAACACCCATCTGGGTTTAAATAGATTTATTTTTAAAAGAAACAATATACAGAAATATATATATACAGAAATATATTTATACATAGACATAGAATCAATTATAAATGCTTCCAAGCTATTTAAACAAATACAACTCGGATGCAATTATATATAGGGGGATATTTCTTACTGGTTTTCCATACATAGTCCTTATGGTTGGAAGAGAAATAAATAAAATAGTATACAAACTAGACTTGACGATGTTCTGTTTAGTTTGTATTCCTTTTTCAACAACCCAAATGACAAAACAACACACTTTTTCCTTAACATTCTCTTCCTCCACGTATTAAGTTGTTTTTAGGTGTTACATCTCTGAGTCTTACTGCAACTTGTCAGCTTCTCTTCAAGATCTGTCAAAATGTGTGTGCCTGTTTGCGACTTCCCTCTGTTATCCTTTTTTTTTCTTTCTTACTGCTGTGTATGGGTGTTACACATTTTTAATTTTAACGAGAAAGAAAGGAGTGATGTTCAATTTTCAGGCCTTCTTTAACCACATAAATTAGCCATACACACCATCTTGGGAGCCATAGTGATTTTTTTTTAATATTATTACTAATTTCAATATCCATTTAAGTTTTGACCTCATTCTTGTCTGTACTGTGTTATGTGATAAAGGCAGCTGTTCAGTCAAGTGTGTACTGCTGTAATTCTCCACAACTTCCTTTGAACAATAAAAATTATCTTTGCTGAGAACATGAGCGTTTGTTTGTCCTCTGATTTAATGTTTCATTCATTCACAATCCTTAAAAAATGAATTTTTCTATCAAATGTTTCTGCACCACAAACATCACCAACTGGAATTGCAAAAATAATAATTATTTTTAAAGCTATATCCCAGTTTACTTCAGCTTATAATACAAATAAAATAAAAAAGGAGATCATAATAATCATGCATCCAGGAGTCTGCAAACTCCCAAAACAATCATATTTATACTTTACAAAATACTTTTTTTTAATGTTTAGCCTGTATTGTTTATAGTCATGCATTTAAGCTGAACTAGTCTTACTATTTCACATTATAATTTGTGATGAATGTATTTATGAGAGGGTGCCCTAAACAGCTGAATTCATGCATACTGAGGTCTGGTTTTAATAGGACTTAGCCTTGCTCTTATCTGTGTGAAACAGAATCTCGCAAACTCTCTGTTTGTTCCACTTCACAGATTCAGTCTGGCTTCAAGGACATTGCAAGCCATTTCTGCGGAAAGGTTTTTTGTTAGGATGGTGCAGTTGAAGGCAACCCTAAAAACCACCTCTCATTAGTGGTGTTGGCTACGGCAGGAATCACTAATACAATTTATCATCCTTAGAGATTTGAACATCCTGCATTGTCTTAGATGTTACTTTAAATAATGTTGAGGAGAGCTGTGCTATGACAATAAAAGGGCAACTTTTTGACTTAAAGGATTAGTTCACTTTTAAAAAAAACTTTTGCTGACAATCTACTCACCCCCATGTCATCCAAGATGTCTTTCTTTCTTCAGTTGAAAAAAAATAAGGTTTTTGATGAAAACATTCCAGGATTTTCTCCATATAATGGACTTCAATGGGAACCAAATGGTTTAAGGTCCAAAAGACAGTTTCAGTGCAAACTGTTCAAAAGTCTTTAAATGATTTCAGACGATGAATAAGGGTCTTATCAAGCAAAATGATTCATTTTTTTCGTTCGTTCATTCAACGAACGAAATGAACGAGTTGACTCGGGAAAAGATTCATTCATTTTGAACGAGTTCGAACAGGAGAGTCACACAGAACAGAGCAAGAAAAAAAAATTAAATAAGCGATTGTTTTTGCTTGATAAGACCCTTATTCATCGTCCGTCTGGAATCGTTTAAAGCCCTTTGAACAGTTTGCACTGAAACTGTCTTTTGGACCTTGAACCGTTTGGTTCCCATTGAAGTCCATTATATGGAGAAAAATCCTGGAATGTTTTCATCAAAAACCTTAATTTATTTTCGACTGAAGAAAGAAAGACATGGACAGCCTGGGATCGTCATCTAACCGACGTTTAAAGGGTTAGTTCACCCAAAAATGAAAATTAAGTCATTAATTACTCACACCCATGCTGTACCAACCCCGTAAGACCTTCGTTCATCTTTGGAACACAAATAAAGATATTTTTGATTGAATCTGAGAGCTAGATCAGTCCTACATAGACTGCCTAAGGGACTGGCTCTTGACGGCCCATAAAGTCATTAAAGAAAAGGTTTAAATATTCCATGTGCCTACAGCGGCTCAATTATAAGTTTATCAAGCGACGAGAATACTTTTTGTGCGAAAAAAACATAAATAACGACTTAATTCAACTATTCTATTACTTCCTTATGGGCGCATGCGCGAGAACTGAGACAAGGACGTTCTTCTCCTTCGACTACTTTTTGTTACCAGCTGCTCCGCTTAGGAGTATTACCGCCACCTACCGTATAAAATGATGATCCATATATAAGGCGCTCCGGACTATAAGGAACACTGTCGTTTTTTGAGAAGATTAAAGGCTTTTAAGTGCACCTTGTAGTGCGGAAAATACGCAAATTGAAAAGCGTATGTACAGTGCGCATCTTCCTCTGCTTGTAAACAGAAAGTTTTGCGCTTCCAGCTATATCAGCACATCATTTTATACGATAGGGGGCGGTAAAACTCCTAAGCGGTGAGCAGCCGGTAACAAAAAGTAGTCGAAGGAGAAGAACGTCCTCGTCTCAGTTCTCGCGCATGCGCCCATAAGGAAGTAATAGAATAGTCGAATTAAGTCGTTATTTATGTTTTTTTTTTCGCACAAAAAGTATTCTCGTCGCTTGATAAACTTATAATTGAGCCGCTGTAGGCACGTGGAACATTTAAACCTTTTCTTTAATGACTTTATGGGCCGTCAAGAGCCAGTCCCTTAGGCAGTCTATCTAGGACTGATCCAGCTCTCAGATTCAATCAAAAATATCTTTATTTGTGTTCCGAAGATGAACGAAGGTCTTACGGGGTTGGTACAGCATGGGGGTGAGTAATTAATGACTTAATTTTCATTTTTGGGTGAACTAACCCTTTAAGGGTACCCTAAAAGGCGGATGTTGACGTATGGTCAAAAGACGTCCCAAGACGTCAGTTATATGCTCAAACACACCTGACATGAAGTTTGAAGTAATCCTGAAAGCCTTCATTATGGTTCATGTTTAGTCAAAGTTGGAGCAAACGTTTTGAAACTGAGTTTGGCACTACTTCACAGATTTTTCTTCAAATACTCTATTAATCTCACATGCCATTGTTAAATAAATGCTGTAATAAAGACAAACACGGAAAGATGAAGTTAAACGACGACGAACAGCTATCCCTCTTCAATCCCACAACATCCTATTGCATCAATACTGAGATAAACCCAGTGACCCTCATCTGACATGATTTCATAACTCACACACTCACACACATAAGCTTTCATAACACACACACACTCACACACATAAGCTTCACTGATGACAGTTCAAGGGTATGCACTGGCACGCCTGGCAGAGCGTTCCTGATTTAGGAGATTATTTCACATCCTCTGCCATTCTGAGATGGATGAGGATAAGATGCAAACAGCTGTCAGCCAGACTGTCGTTCATTCAGATTGTGCTGAGAGCTTCATGAACAGTCACGCTCAATCCTATAATCCTGGCAGATATCCATTCACCTTGCCGTGTTTGTATGCCAGGCAGAGCAGACGTGGTTACTAGTTCTGCACAGTTTCACCACTGAATAATCAGCAATGTTCTCTAAAATATGTGCGCACTTAAAAATTGGACACATTGTGCTGTGAACTAATGGCTCGATTCATGTAATAAATTATATTAATACATTTTAATGTTTGATTTTACATTTTATATTTAGCAGACAAGTTTACATAAAGCAACTTACAAATAGTATGCATAGAAATGTACATATTTAAACAAATATATGTGCTGGTGTTTTTTACATTTATATAATTTTTATATTTAATTTCAATGAAAGTTTTAGTAATTTTGTTGTGTGCTTCTGTAATTTTTATTAGTTATTATAAAATTATCTCCAGATCTCAACTCTCTATTGGGTTGAGATCTGGTGACTGTAGGGGCCATTTTAGTACAGTGAACTCATTGTCATGTTCAATAAACCAATTTGAAATGATTCGAGCTTTGTAACATGGTGCCTTATCCTGCTGGAAGTAGCCATCAGAGGATGGGGACATGGTGGCCATAAAGGGATGGACATGGTCAGAAACAATGCTCAGGTAGGACGTAGCATTTAAATGATGCACAATTGGCACTAAGGGGCCTAAAGTGTGCCAAGAAAACATCCCCCACAGCCCACACCACCACCACCAGCCTGCACAGTGGTAACAAAGCATGACAGATCCATGTTCTCATTCTGTTCACGCCAAATTCTGACTGTACCATCTGAATTAAAATGAGAAATGTTGCTAATTTTAATGTTGTCAAATAATATTTTTTGATAAGATAAGAACTCCTTAAAACAACAACAAATTCAGTGCGTTTTCGCACACTTGCTGTTCTATTCTATATTCTCCATTCATTAATTATCTAAACTGGTTTATTGTTCTTGGTGGCTGGAGTCTAACCCATTCGATTCAATAAGCGATTCATCACAACACTCACAGTACCACCATGTTTCAAGGACATTTTAAGGACATTTTTTGTTTATTTTGTTTTTGTCACTTCTTGACATGGAACATTTCTTTAACTGCAAGTCCTTGTAATGCCTATAAGTTATGTAGGATAAAAGTATCTACCAAAAATCAGAACAACGAGCAGGGATGGAAATTTGGAAGCAAGTAATACACCAGTGATGAGGAGGAGCTTAAGCAGGAGGGCATCAGAGAGATGTGACTGCAGGGTTTCCAGGGCTATATTTAGCGTTTGTGTTGCCATGTTCTGATATGTGACGAAACAAGCTAAAACACATATCCTTGACATTCAATTTTGCCATTTCATTTGTCCAGTATTTGAAATTTATAGCGCAAATAGCCTTTTTCACTTTCTCATTGTCATTCATCATGCATAACACAAAGGCACTAGAAAATATATGTTTATTTGGTATAAAAACAACATTAATAGAGTGCAATGTCAGCTGAACACCAAGAAGATTGTAGTATCCAGGATGATGTGCTTAATGTAAAAATATACATTTTTGCATTACATTTCCATTATAAATGCATAATACAGAATTTAGCTGTGCTTAGATTTCATTTTCAGCAAGGTCATCATCAGTCATTTGTGATAATCATCTCTCTCTCTCTTGAGAATTCTGAGAATGTGAATTTTAAAGTAAAAATACAGTATATTCATTTAAAAGAAATACACTATAAGATATAAAATTCATAGTCAAACAAAAGGGTCAATAAGAATAATAAGCTTGCACAGCGAGCGATTATTAATAAAGACATAAATATGTGTGAAAATCCCTACTAGAAAATCAACGCAAATCAACAACTGTAGTGCAAAGCACATGTGTGATAAAAGTCATCCCCAAATACTGATCTTACACATGCTGATTTTCTTCTAAATCATGGTTCAGCAGCAGAATTGAGCAAATGAAATTACACGTCATCCGAGTCTGCAATTTAACCACTTCACCACAAGTGGTCGCTCTTGACTTAGTTTGACTTTCTCCCTTTGGGTACCGAATTACATTCTGTGAACTATCATGTCTAGTCGTGTGTAACTTTTATAAGGTTATTTTGTCATCCAGTTGTTCCTCCCCTCCCACAATTTAAGGAAAGCTGGAACTATAACAAGTAGATGAAGTAAATACATCATCTGGGTGACTGAAGAACTTATTCTTGTTAGAGTTTTCTGAGTACAAACTATTTACACTATTGATACTATAAAATGGCATAAAATAGTGCATACACTACAGGTTAAACACTGCTTACATGCTTTTGAAGAAAGTCTCTAAAAGTCACTAACACTGTGTTTAATTGTTATATATGTTTCTTGAGCATATTAGTATGATCATATGTGAATAAAAGCATAAAGTGATCATAAAGTGATCGAGTCTCTTCAGAAGTTTAAGCGTCAAAGTGGTTGCGTAACTGTCAATGGAGAAACAGAAAGCTCTCGGATTTCATCAACAACATCTTCATTTGTGTTCTGAAGATGAACAAACTCTTACGGGTTTGGAAATGACAAAGGGGTGAGTCATTAATGACAGAATTGTCATTTTTGGATGAACTACTAACCCTTTAAACCTCATGTCGAATTAAGCAATAATACGACGAGTAGTGTGTTTTGAAGTCAAACGTCTCAATTCCATTAGTGAGTATTTCAGTAAGGAATGCATTTGATTTAATGCAGCAAATGACGTTAAAGGTTTAAGTACCTGTATTGTGCGTTAATGGCTTTTTAAAACAGATGTAATCATCTTTAAAAATGACAAAATACACTTTTGTGCCAAACTATATAGTGCCTGTTGTTTTTTTATAGTAAGAATGCAATTGATTTTACACCTAAAACTGCATGTTAGTAACATTTATATGACACAACAAAAAGGCAAACATGCACCAAAAAATGGACAAAATACCCCTGCCTCGAAAAACAACTAATTCATAATAATTTTCACTCCGATTTTCTCAACATCCAGGTTTTCCCTCAAAGAAAAGAACTGTGTAGATGCGAATTGATCAAGGTCGTTTTGTAAGTGAACACTCAAAAGCATTAAGCTTTTAATGAGCATCTCATCTTCTTGGGTTTCCTGAAAAACAATGATAGATTCCCTTCATTCTTTTTTTTTTAGCTGCATCATATTTGATACGGAAATGTCTACGGCCTCCAAATTATCAAAACACTTTGTAGAAAAAAATCTTCTGATTGATAGTTTATACTTTTTTAGAAAGTAAAAGGCCTTTAAGTTTGATTCTAAATATTCACCTACAGGTCACAGTGCATTATTTCTGCTGTGAAATTATTTTTTTCAAAAACATATGTAAAATACACTTTATATTGTTAGAAATATTCTTACGATTATCAAAAATGTGTGTATCAAATAAGATACAGCAGTCCTTTAAAGAAAGCCTTACACGTTTGGCCGTCACAATATAACTACAAAGTTTTAATCATAAAACTAAGCATTTAAATAAACATTGAATTATATATACTAGTACAATATTCCTCTTGAAATAAATTAACATTTAATTATAAAGCATTTAAATGCTTTACGGTTATAGAGATCTCATTGTTTTACGTTAAAATCTATCAGAATTTAATCTTACTTTTTGACCATACAACATCAAATTGCATATTTTTGCTCAGCTTGGACCTCTGAATAAAACGTAGATGTTTTTGTTCTCCTCGTCTATACGAGTCATACAAGACTGATTTAAGATGCTCAACAAAAAAAGAAAAAAAAAAACTTTGTCTAAAGGTTCAACAAACTCTTCCAATTTGATTTTTTGGACTATTACTTCACATGTCAGGCTTTACAAGGATATAAAAAGCA
Organism: Pimephales promelas; assembly: GCF_016745375.1. The sequence goes on along the minus strand of NW_024121876.1, from coordinate 2,507,763 downwards.
AGTAAATGCAATTAGGGAGATTCTATATACCGGTATGTACTAAAGCCCACTATTTCAAGGGCTTGTATACATAAAAGTGTGCTAAATTAAAGTCAGTCAATAGGAGAATTATTAATTATTTATAGTATGTGTTACCAACTTTAAAAACATATCTGGATATTTGAAACTAAACACAGTGGTGAAAGTAATATAGTGATCAAGGCCAAGGGAATATATAAAAGTGAAGCCTATATATAAGAATAGTTACCTTTTGTGGCGCCACGTTGATTTAGTGGAAATCACTGTTGCCTCACAGATAGAAGGTCCATGCTTCGAGCCCCGGCTGAACAAGGAAAACCTTTCGTACGTTGTTTTCCTGACGTTTTTTTCCGGGATGCAAAACCTCTGTGAGTTTGGTGTTGAAGCTGAAACTGATAGAAGGCAGAACATCGTCACTCCTGTTTAACATATACAAGTACAATATTCCACTTGCAAACATTTCACAAAAATACCTTTTTTCTTGATTTTAAAAAGCGGCAATTCAACTGGTTTAATGGTCACTTTATTGTCATTGTCTTCAAAAAACAGGTACATGCTGGGTTCAGCCACTGATTTCAAGCTCCCCCAGTCTCTGCTTCCCTTCTCACCCCATTGAAATAAGAACGTCTCATTTAACATATCTTTCGTGACCTTCTGTTGTGAGGACAATACCTGTGTATGTGAGAGCCAGCAGACTTTGTTAAAAATTTCAGATCTTATCAAATCAAAAATTAGATATTAAAAAGCACAAGAAATATATTTTGACACCATGTCTAAACATTTTCCAAAAAGAATTGATCTGAGATCTTACCGTAAACTTGATGTCTTTACCATCAGTAAATGGGAAAATGGCCTTATCTCCAACCTCAAAACAAAATGCCATGCATGCCCTATTGTCATACACAATGTCATACACCTGGACTGAAGAAGAAAAAGACAAATTATATTTATAGCATTATATAAAAATCACAAACACTTTCATTGATAAGAAACACTGTTGTGTAACTTTCACTGATAACTTCCACATAAATTACATTTCACAGAGTAAATAATATAACAAGCTAAATAAAAAAATAAATAACTGTGAAATGTAATGGTATATTTCTTCCCATCTCATCAAGGCAACATTTCTCATATTTATTTATTTTTTTATTTGATGTAAAATAACTAAAACTGAAAACCTAAAATCTAAATTAATTAAAAAAAAACATACTGACATGTTTAAAAAATATATAAATTACTATAAATATAAAAAAATTATAAAAAGGACACAACAAAAATTATTAAACATTTACCAAAAATGTATGCATGTAGGCCCATATACAGTAGCATAGGCTATAGGCCCATACAGTAGCATGCATATATATATATATACACACAAACACAATAGGCTATATATTATATATAGGCTACACACATAAACACACGAGACTGCCTGATCCACATTTCTAGCATTTCGAGAATAAAGTCGAATTACTTCGAGAATGAAGTCGACATAATCTAAAATTACGAGAATAAAGTCGAAATATTTCGAGAATAAACTATGCAGTTTTAATAAAGTTGAATTAACGTAGCCTAATCTGTCATTTTTACTGTATTCATTTGTACACTCGCAGGTGTTGATTATAGCCTAATTAATTGACTGTTTGTTCCATAGCCTAATACGCCTTATTCACGGCAGCGCCATCTTTGATTTTTAATGAGAATGAAAGCGAGGCTGTGAGGGATAGACTTGCATCTCTTCAATGGGCTGTATACTGTTATTTAATGTGTTTGTTCTGCTCATGAAACACTGGAAAAATATCTTTCCAAGAAATGTCAGTTGACAAAAAAATCCCGATAATGTAAGCTGTGGAAAATTGTAATTAATCCAGCCGCTTTATTCAGCTTTTTACAGCGGATGCCACTGGAAACACGGCAAGTCTATCCCTCACAGCCTCACTTTCATACATGGCGCTGCTCTGAATAAGGTCAATAAGGATAAACAATTTTTAAAAAGTAGCCTATATAATTATCTAAAAATTCACCTCAAAATGCTAAATGGGGATAGTCTAGCTTAAAAAAAAATCAATTAGTCAGAATCAGAGCATCGTCTCTCAGTTGCTGAATGTCAGGTGTTGTGAGCACAGACAGCGACGTTGCCATAGAAATGCAACGGGCTACAGACTGACCGTGCTGAACAGTCACTCATTTAAATTAATTAATTTAGGAGTTATTGCTGAGACTAGTTCTGGATAAGCAAAGAATTCTATGAAGCATTCAGAAGTCTTTACCGACGCATTCATCGTCAGCCTGCGTGTTCACCGTAACCAGCTGATGATGAGATGGACTGGGCTTGCGCTTGACCTGGACGCACACACACTTTCCGTCGGCTACACACAGAACCGCTGGTATACCTTTGCAGATTTCCATTTTGGATAGCTTCTTTCTGGAAACTGATAAACAAACATCATAGACAAACAGGTAATAACAGGTAGCTACTTTAGCTACTGGACATCACAGTCACTGTACAGTACACAACAAACATTAAACTATAAATAGTATTAGCCTATTAAAGTTAACGCAGCATATAGCCTATATTTCGTCGTAGGCTAGTCCAATTATACTTAAGCGTTCCCTTTTGGCTCCGTATATCGACAGATCAAAATGCAAAAGAAGGTAGCCTAGTAATGACTGAAGGGTGTTTGACTGTGATATTTAATAGTCTATAGACTATGTATTGTAAACATTTAAAAATCAATAAATTTGCGACAACCTGCTTCTTGCATCTATTTTGCAGCACTCGTCACAAATGATAATGCATGAATTTACCTCAGCTGGTTTTCGGATTAATATAATTTCTCCTCCTCGCGGTTCTGGACCAAATGAGCGTCTGCAGATGATGAACAGTGATGTCGTGAGCACTTTTAGGCAGAACTGTGTTTAAATCCATCCAGCAAATTTGACGCCCCCTTACCGGAATGATTAACACAGACAGGCGGCTTTCTGCCTCCCTCAGGATATGCTGGGAAGAATGTTACGAATGAAACGCCGTCCCATTGACCCTAGTTTAACTTGCATTGCATTTTATTTATTTTATTTAACGCGCAAAGATAACATCTTTTTAAAGAGACTAAAATGGGATATATTTTATGCTTAATATGTCACTTTGGGTTACAAGATAACTAGATTGGAAAAAGCCCAATAGAGGGGTGGGATGTTATGATAATAAATGTAGCTATGTAGGCTATTGGACGTTTCATTGTTTCAGCAGTTGAGCTGTAAAGTTTTACTGTATCTGACCAAAGTCAAGTCAAGTCACATTTATAGCGCTTTTCACAATACAGATTGCATCAAAGCAGCTTCACAGTGATAACATGAAAGTAGTACAACACAGATCAATAATATTGTTGAATATTAAATATCCCCAACTAAGCAAGCCAAAAGCAAGGCAACAGTGGCAAGGAACCAACACTCCATCAAAGTGACACGATGATGAAATCCGCCTTTTCATTTCTAACACGTTTTGACCTGCTTATTTTTAAGCATTCAGTGGGGGTTTCAAGTGTTTCTTAAGAGCTTGGATGACAAATTATGAGCCTTTGGTTTTGGATCAAGATTGCAAACAGAGAAAGTGAAAGAGATCAAGCAGGGCTCTAAACCAAACAGGACAGGAGGAACAGGCAAACAATTTCAAAACAGCAGGGGAAGCTGTAATAAAGAATAGTTGTAATAGAATTAGTGTTACGCTATATAGTGACTTAGTCATTTGTAATAATTGCAGAGGTTGTTCGTAATCCCAATTCCATGCGAATCGGTCATGTCTGAAATTTGTAAAGTAAAAATTCCCACGCAAATGATGCAACAGCAGATGAAGTGATCTGAAGAGACAGATATCTTGTAGACGTGCGTGTGTTATCTGTTTCTAATTAACACGAGGTCCTCAGATCATTTAGCCTGACAGCATCAGACTTCGTACTTCCGCTCTATTTCGGTTCGCTTCTGTACCAAGGGGGTAATCTATCAGCCAGAAGTTGAAGCATCGCCGCCATTGTAGCAGAACTTCACCTGCTGTTAGTATTCCATTGACTCCCATTCATTTTCAGGCATAACGTCTGATAAAGTCGAGGAAGAAGCTCATCGAGAGTCAACGTTGATCCTGCTCCTAGCTCATGGACAGCTAATACTCACTCTCTCCGTCTCTGTCAGATTCGGAAGGGAATTATTCAGATTTCACTAGGCACAGCTACTAGAAGACGTACAGGTTGCTCACGTGACAGGCTGAGTTTGCGCAGTACGCCTGGCGATCGGCTTTTAATGGGCTTCTATTTTCTCCGTTGAAATCAATGCTGTCGCTGTGTCCATTTCTTTTACTGTCTATGTTCTGTACTCAGTCTGAGACATCGACATGATGTCTCCTACGCTATCTCACGACCAATTCGTACGAATTCGTACGAGTGATTCAAAAGTGGCTAATTCGTACTAATTCATACGACCTCACTCGAACGAATTTGTACGATTTGTCTAAACCCACGTGACGGTTATGTTTAGGGGCGGGGTCAGGGGTAGGTCATTCGTACGAATTCATACGAATTGGCTAATTCGTAAAATATGTACGATTTAGCAAAATCGTTCTAATTCATACGAGGGAGGTCATACGAATTAGCCACCTCGTAAAATTCGTATGAATTCCCGTGAGATCGTTTCCAATCAACGAACAGAGGGCGGGCTGAGAGCCATGACGTGGACGCTAAGGTTTAAGATTGTATTTTAGGTTAGGGAAATCGATTGCAATTTGCTCTGTTGTGGAGAATATTCCCGGCATTTGAGAACCGAAGCCCGAACAAGAAGAGTGTTTGTTAAACATTTTGAATGGAGGTGATGTTGTGGCCCTCGACAGGTTTTGGGAAAAGTTTAATTTATCAACTATTACCGATCCTCAGCGAGAAACTGCACTCAAGGAGGATTGGGTTTAGGAGACAGCAAAACTCAGTCAGCCATTTTGCTTGATGGTTTCGTTTTCGCATCATACGTGTGTTTACAGTGGAAGTTCGATACGACTGAGCTGGCCAATTACACACGTCATAACCAAATGTTATGTGATTGGCTACGGGTAGACAATGATTATACAAAGTTCCCACAGGCCAATTAATGTCACGCGACCTCCCCAGAGACGCCATCTTTGATGGAAAAGCTGCTGTGTTTACACAGTTTTAAATATTTCTTTGTTTATTATGTCACGCAAATCACGAAGAGACAAAGTGAAAGAGATTATAAAGAGACTCTATTAACACAAGACAGAGAGAGGTACAATGCGAAAATTTCATTCATAAATGAAAATGATCCGGATGCGCTAACAAAGGAAGCACTGAGCACTGATTATGCAGCTTTGCCTCAGATACAGTACTTTCATGTTTCAGTATTTTCATTTTCATGTCATCAGTTTGCCGAGGGTTGGTTTGGTGACGTTTGCTTAAGTGCAATCAATGGAAAAGTAACTTAGTCATCATAGCGAAGGTATAGGGGAGAGCGGGGCACAACCTAACGCGGGGTTAAATGTAACACGGACCTGTTGAATAGTTCGTCAGGATCAAGCAGGCTGTGTTTACGATATTTTTCTCTTGCTGCCAGAAGACGGTCTCCCGCGAATTTGCGGAAAATTTTGATTATATTTCGTGAAGATACTTGACAAAGAGTGTTTTGACACCATTAAAGTAAATTTTTTCATCATAGATTTTTTTTCGGTTTCTGAGTTGGGTGTATATGTTTCCAAATCTAACTTTATATTGCCTTAATCAGTGTCTTGTTGGCTCAAACATAGCACCGTTTTGAAACTTGTCAGCAATTCCTAGCGACTGTTAGCTAGGCTTAAAATATGTAAGACACAGCGAGGTTCGTTGTAACACAGTGTTACAAACAAGCCTCCAAGTGTACAATGATAATCAAATGAAAACGGAGCCACACAACTTTTCAGGTTTGAGTATACATTTAACTTTGTTGGACTTCCACAAACAATGTTAATATTTAAAATGTTTAAAATGTATGAAAAAATGACTGAAATGAATGATAACTTGTTTATTTATTAAAAATATGGCCTGTTTTTAATGCAATAAACCCTTAAAATTATTATTTTAAGCTCATTTGTATGATTATTACTGTTATTATTATAATAATAATAATTGTATGTGGCTGCCACACACAAATCTAATTTAATTGCAATTGCAGTATTTTATAATTTTATTTATAATTATTTATTGCAAAACTGTACAGCCCGTTTCTATGTCTCTATCCATGATATTGATCCATAATAGAAGGGTGATTGGATGAGGGATGGATGTATGGATATCTGTCTATACAGATGCACAAACAATATCAAACTATACACATAAAATTGTTCTGAATTAAGTGTGTAACACACAAGTGTTCCTACTAACCCCTCTGTCTGTTACAATTAACCCCGCATATGAGGTAAGTTGTAACATTTGCACTTCTGTCACTTTCAGTCCAACTGTACGAAAATGGTAGGTCCTAGAAAAAAACTTTAAGTGTTCATTTGTAGCAGAGATGTGCATGTTGCTTGTGTAAAAAAATATTAATTTAACCTAATTATTTTTTAAATAACTGAGCCAAAACCAAAATGCGTTAGGTTGTTGTGCCCCGCTCTCCCCTAACATGATGCTAGACTATCTGTTTATTAAAAAGCCATAGCCTGCACAACTTAATTCCTACGTTCCCATCAAAACAGTCACCGGTCCTTTCTGTAATATGCATGTACTTATTTGTACACTGAAGCATAAGGGGTGGAATGGTACATGTATTCGTATTCAACCGAAACGGTATGGGCATCATGGTTCGGTGCATGAATATAAAAATAAATAAAACTTGCGTGCAAATTAATGTAATGTAATGCGGAACTACTTTATACGCAGGTTCTTTAGGGACATGACATTGTAATGCTGGCAGAGATGTATAAAGTACTAGAAACCCGGACTTGAGTAAAAGTACAAGTGCTCTATCAAAAAAGTGACTTAAGCACCACACTTAGGTAGAAGTACTAAAGTATTCAACATTTTTTGTACTTAAGTATTGCAAGTAGTTTATTTAAAAATTCACTACTTAAGTACTAAAAGTAGAAGTACAAGTATTGTGTCATGCAATTATTAAAGAAAGCAGTCAAAATTTTGAACTAGCAATCAAATAAGGCGCTTTGGTGGGATACAAATTTGCTTTGGCGGCCATTGCAGGACAACCCCTGCATCAGTTGTCAATGTGTGTGTCAATCAATACCATTACCCTATAAAACTGGTGTGTGATTTAGGCAGCATGAAAGCCAACTTGCAACGAATGATTCGTACATTTTTTTATAATTGTAACGAGTAACTAGCAGAGAATTAAAAAAATATCGAAGTAAAAGTATTAAATTCATCGAAAATATCTACTGAAGTAAAAGTAGAAGTATGAGAAAAAAACAATACTCTAGTAGAGTACAGATAGCCTACAGCATTTTAGTACAAGTAGTTCTACTTTGTTACTATAATCTCTGAATACTGGAAGTGTGTGTGTGTGTGTGAGCGAGTGAGTGAGAGAGAGGGGGGGGGGGCGCGGACGTGATCGAACAGTGGAAACAATGTTGTTTTGTTTGTATGTTTTTAATACCTCGTCATTTCGTTCATACAGGACATTCAAACTGCAAAGTGTTAACTTCTATTTGTGTACACTCGCAATAAAACACAACATTGTGTAAGATAGTAGGCTACTGAGTAAATTACGTCTGTCAACACATTAGATACGCATCTGACAGAAAGTGCTCTGAGCAAATTCTTGCATGTTTTGAGGGAGTTTCTTTCCTCCCAGCAAACATGCAATGTCAGAAACACGTTTGGATCATATCTGTATAACGTCAGTTCTCACCCACTTTAGTACATCTGTAGATGTGCAAAACTGGTTCAATTTCGGGACGTCTGACTAAGCACCCCATTAAAACGTCTGTGGACGTGTGAAACTGGTTCAATATCTGAACGCCAGACTAGGGACTATTTTTGACGTCTGTTGACGTTCGAAACTGGTTAAATGTTGGGACATCTAACTTGGGACTGCTTTAAAACGTCTGTGGACATGCAAAACTGGTTCAATGTCAGGACGTCTGACTAAGATTCAATATCTGAACGTCTGATTAGGGACTATTTTTGACGTCTGTTGACGTGCGAAACTGGTTAAATGTTGGGACATCTAACTTGGGACTGCTTTATAACGTCTGTGGACATGCAAAACTGGTTCAATGTCAGGACGTCTGACTAAGATTCAATATCTGAACGTCTGATTAGGGACTATTTTTGACGTCTGTTGATGTGCGAAACTGGTTAAATGTTGGCACATCTAACTTGGGACCGCTTTAAAACGTCTGTGGACATGCAAAACTGGTTCAATGTCAGGACGTCTGACTAAGGTTCAATATCTGAACGTCTGATTTGGGACTATTTTTGATGTCTGTGGATGTGCGAAACTGGTTCAATATCTGAACGTCTGATTAGGGACTATTTTTGACATCTGTGGATGTGCGAAACTGGTTCAATATCTGAATATCTGACTATGAAGCCCGTTCTCTTTCCAAGTCGTCATATACAACGCTTTTGCCAAAGCGTAGACGTATCCAGCGCACATGGCACCCTTTAGCGTCAAATGAGACGCAGATATATATGGGCCAGCAGGCGCCTCCTAGTGGTCTAACCCTAACCCTACCCCATACCTAAACCTACCATAACTGAAGCGTACGAATCTGGTTCAACATCCGTCAATAAGTATGATTCTATAGGGACCCTCGCCAGCCATAACCTCCATCGTTGTTCTGACAAAAGCTTGGTCTTCTCACATACATGTACATAGAGTTTAATGATGGGTATACTGTAAAATCCAATTTAATTTGAACATCCATTGACCCTGCAGGAGATGACCATTTTCACTTTTTAACACAAAACTCATTTCACTTCGTTTAACTCGTTTCACCTTCATCTAATGTTCTGCCCACAGCAATGGCGGCGGGTCGGCAAATGCCCATATGTCGTGTCGTCATATAGGAACTATGTATAGTGTGCCGAAGTTATGAAGTCACTTTTGTAGTCCAAAACGTGGAAGTGAGTTAGCATTTTAACACCGCCGGTTCCCTCGCCCTAAAGTCTATGGGTTTTTTAATGGGTTTTTGCTAAATCGCCTGAAATAAGGTCTGTGGTTAACAAAGCCTCTAAATATTTTCACATTTTGATGACGTATGACAAAACACACCAGTTATAACCTGCTTTGTGTTTTTTTTTACTTTTGTGTCTGCTTGTGGTTTTTTGAAGCCTTTATAATAGGCTTCAAAATGTATACATTTTGGATTAACTTGTAAAGATTATCTTGATAGACAAAACGTGTAAGGGTCACAACTCTTTGTTGAACACAGATCTTATTTTTTGCGATTTTTCAAGTCTATGGGGAAAATGCATAGCTTTCCGATCAAGGGAACCCATGCGCCGCTAACTTCCGAGTTGTCCAACCAAGTGACGTCATAACTTCGGCACTCTATATACTTCAGACAAGTCGAGCGCGTCGCTTCCATTAAGATACGTGCATATCGCGCGAATACAATTGACATAACAAACTTGAGCACACAAAAGACGTGATATGTGATAGTATAGTATTAGATAGTATATTATCCTGCATAATTTTTTTTAAATTCCACATAAAGGTCAATTCATTGGTAGTGAGCGAAAACCAATACTTGGTTAAGTACTTCTTCAACTGCCCATCAGGGGACCGCGGTTATCCACTAAAGATGTTCACACACAAAAATTTCTAGGGTTTACAAAGAATGGTGTGAAAAGGGAAAAACATCCAGTATGCGGCAGTCCTGTGGGTGAAAATGCCTTGTTGATGCTAGAGGTCAGAGGAGAATGGGCCGACTGATTCAAGCTGATAGAAGAGCAACTTTGACTGAAATAACCACTCGTTACAACCGAGGTATTCAGCAAAGCATTTGTGAAGCCTCAACACGCACAACCTTGAGGCGGATGGGCTACAACAGCAGAAGACCCCACCGGGTACCACTCATCTCCACTGCAAATAGGAAAAAGAGGCTACAATTTGCAAGAGCTCACCAAAATTGGACAGTTGAAGACTGGAAAAATGTGTCCAAGTCTGATGAGTCTCAATTTCTGTTGAGAATCAGAATTTGGCTTAAACAGAATGAGAACATGGATCCATCATGCCTTGTTACCACTGCGCAGGCTGGTGGTGGCACACTTTAGGCCCCTTAGTGCCAATTGGGCATCGTTTAAATGCCACAGCCTACCTGAGCATTGTTTATGACCATGTCCATCCCTTTATGGCCACCATGTACACAAAGCTTGAATGATTTCAAATGGTTTTATTGAACATTAAAATGAGTTCACTGTACTAAGATGGCCCCCACAGTCACCAGATCTCAACCCAATAGAGCATCTTTGGGATGTGGTGGAACGGGAGCTTCCTGACCTGGATGTGCATCGCACAAATCTCCATCAACTGCAAGATGCTATCCTATCAATATGGGCCAACATTTCTAAAGAATGCTTTCAGCACCTTGTTGAATCAATGCCACAAAGAATTATGGCAGTTCTGAAGGAGAAAGGGGGTAAACACAGTATTACTATGGTGTTCCTAATAAGTTAATAGTTAATTAATTGTTCTTAATAAATTACTATGGTGTTCCTAATCGGATCAAATCGGGTCAATCGGATCAAGAGTGCAGTTAAAGATTTTTTTTTTATATGTGGGGTTATCCTGATTTGGGCCTTGTCTGTATTACTCTTATTCACTTGACAGGGTCCAGCCTTACGGACCAACACCATAACCTCTCTAGAATGAGAAGAAAAACATGAAGCCAAGACCTGACCTGTCCAACTTTCTGAAGCTCCTCTTTGAATGAATGAGTTTCCTGTAAAAACACTATAGAGGAAGTTGTTTAATCTTTGTCATTACTTGTTTAATACATTAATCTCCCTGCCCCTTACATTCCAAAGTGGAATTCAACCAAAAAGTGACAAAAATCTGAAATTAATAATACTATAATAATTTAAAACAAATCCCATTATCTGTCAACATCCTGTCCCACCCCTCTCTATCACCGTGGGATCATGTAAAGTTATTTATGTCCCAACACTGATCCAATGTCAGTAAGGGCGCGGTTAAACCAGGCCTAGGAAAAAAAAGAAACAATAAAACAAGTGAGAGACTCTGAATCTCCTGGCGTCATTTTAAAGTTGTAAAAAATTACATTTTCAATTTAGGTAAGGTTCTCGATCTCTTTAAAGAAATGAGCCTCATATAATGTTTAATTTTCTTACTAGGTAAAATGCTGGAAAACAGCCAGTACCAATTCAATTGGTAAAATCTACCCATAAGTAAAGTTAACAACATACAAACAGCATTTTAATCCTTAGTTAAAACCTTGAAGAGTTAATAAACAGCACTTTTTTTTTTATTCAGTTGCGGAAACAATCTTCCATAAGGGCATGATTTACCTCACATTTTGACAATGTTCAGACACCGAAAAACCACCCCCGCTCTCATTCAAAATCAAACCTCATATGATCTGCAACTTTTCAGGAAATGGAGAAAAAAAAAACACTGTATTTTAAAAATATTTAAAAGCTGTGTTGTCAGTGTTTATTGTGGCTATATATTTGCATGTGCCATCATATTATTTTTGATAACATTTTACCAAATGGAATTACAAAGTTTTTGACTAGCGAATATAGTGTTGTTATGAAGCGCATTACGTTGAGTTATGAAGGTCATTGTAGCTGGGTGTTCAATTCCCTTTCAGTCGAGAACGTCAGACGTAGTCGTCGACTGAATGGGGGAACACCCCGGGGAGCCGAATCATCTTTGAGTATCATTGGACGAGCCAATGGGAATTGGCGTACGTGATGTCACACACTCCGCCCCCGTGGCGTCGGTACAAGTTGCCTTTAACTTTACAGCCGATCGTTTGATGTCTCTAGAGTGCTGTTGTTTACACGAGCGAGTGTGTCGGTGTTCTTCTGGAAGACTCTCCCAGTGCTGGTGGGTCTTATTTCCTGAAAGAGCATCACGGGTGTGTTTGCGTCTTTTTCAAGATGTCATTCCACCAGTGCGTTTCTGGATGCGGTCATTCCCTTTTCCTCTCTGACGGTCACAATTGTTGCATCACGTGTTTGGGCTCACAGCCCGCTGAAGTAGCTTTTGTGGACGGTTCATGGGTAGATGGGTGATCGGAGGAAAGTGATGCCATTCCGGTATCCATTCCCTGTGGGGCCCCTCCCTCCATCACACCGCAGCCAATGGAATTCCTGTTAAACGTGCCGGTCCCTCTGTAATGGGCCAATCAGCCGTTTCAATTGAGGTTACCCCAGAGGATAAGATGTCAATAGCAGCATCGGAGGGTGAGCTGGCCTCTGAAGATGACGACTCGGCTGTGTTACCTCCCTCTATGAGTGTAACGTTGCACAGATCCAGATTGCCAGATCCAGAAATATCAGCTATGCTGAAACGGGCTGCCCAGGCTGCCGGCCTCCACTGTGTATGCAACCCACCGTTTCCTGAAGGAGGGAACGGAGGATGTAGCCCCCGACCACCACTGACTCAAGCTGCTTTTCTCTGAGGGGCCCAGGGTAACAAGGGTAAATTTATCACATGGTTATATAGAATATATAGGATTAAAAATGGTTAATTTCTCCTTCTCAGCAAGAATTAAGTCACAATTGCCTGCACATTCCTTTGGGATATAAAACTTATAAGTCTTACCGAGTTCTGCCAGTGTGTTGGGGGAAGTTTCAGAGACCTTTGGGATAGTGAGTTTGCTCTATTATTCATTAGATATAATGAATAATTTGTGTGTCTGTTTGGTCCAGATGCTGCAAAAGTAATTAGAATGATATAATTATAAAAACATAGGGGTGTGACGAGACGCTTATGTCATGAGATACGACACGAGATTGGCGATATCGCGAGACAGCTTTTCACTCAACGGGAAATCTCGTCATATTTTAGTGTCGCGAGATATCGTCACACCCCTATAAAAACACAATATAATTTCTCATTGTAACAGACATAATCCAAAATAAGATGTAAATTATCAATGATTTTACAGTCTTGACAGACTAGATAATCATATCTCCCAGAAATATAATAATATAATTCCTGTAGCATGGTAATTTATGCACTACTCAGAGAACCTCCATTTTAATCTTGACTTTATGGGGACTTAAATCATCCTGACAATGTTAGTGGAAACTGTTACCGGGAAATGTTACAACAATAAAACATTCGCAAATGATAATTCCTTTCTACTTGATAAGCTCAAGCTTGGATATATTTACTCACCGAAAAAAAGTGTCACCCACTTTGTAATTCTGTCGTCATTGGCAGTTGGCCAACTGCATTGATGCAATAGTCAGAAACAGAAATGTGCTCTGACAGTAAAATAGGAAAAATCGACTGAATGGGGTAAAAAAAAAGTGAACTTCAGTGGAAAATTTAGTTGTTTCACAATAACTATATATATATATATATATATATATATATATATATATATATATATATATACACAGTTCTGACCAGAATTAATCATACCCCTGGTAAATATGATATAAAATGGCTGTAAAAAATAAATCTGCATCGTTTATCCTTTTGATCTTTCATTCAAAAAATTGGCAAAATCCTAACCTTTCATTTAAGTAAAAGAATTTGAAATCACATTATAAAAAGAAAATTTCTTCAAAACATGTTGGCCACAATTATTCATACCCTTTTATTAAATACCTTTTTGCAATCTCCTTTTGCCAAGATAACTGCTCTAAGTTTTCTGCTATAATGCCTGATGAGTTTGGAGAACACCTGCAGAGATCAGAGACCATTCCTTCATACAGAATCTCTCCAGATCCTTCAGATTCCCAGATCCATGTTGGAACTTCTTCTCTTCAGTTCAGACCACTCATTTTCTATATGGTTCAGGTCAGGGTCTGGGACGGTCATGGCAGAAGCTTCCTTTTGTGCCCCCTAACACATTTTTGTGTTGATTTTGATGTTTGTTTTGGATCGTTGTCCTGATGGAAGATCCAGCCACGGCCCATTATAAGATTTCTATCACAAGCCGTCAGGTTTAGATTTTTTATCTGTTGATATTTGATAGAATCCACAATGCCATGTATCTGATCTGAATAAGAAGTCCAGGACCTCCAGCAGAAAAATAGGCCCCCAACATTAAAGATCCAATGGTATATTAAATTGTACACATGGGGTACTTTTTATCCTCATGTCCATCAAACCCATCTAGTGTGCTTACTGCCAAAAAGCTCTTTTTTTAGTCTCATCTGACCACATAACCCTGTGCCGTTTGAAGATCCAGTCGTGTCTGACCACTGAATATGCTAGAGTTTGTTTTTGGAGGAGCGAGGAGGATTTTTCTTGAAACCCTCTCAAACAACATGTGGGGATGTAGGGGTTATTTGATAATCTTTTTTAGGCTTTCTGGCCCCCAAGACTCAACTAATCTCTGCAATTCTCCATCTGGGTTCCTTGAAGAGTCTTTGGCCACTCAAACTTTCATCCTCACCGTCCATTAAAGGGTTAGTTCACCCAAAAATGAAAATTAAGACATTAATTACTCACCCGTAATTGCTGTACCAACCCCGTAAGACCTTCGTTCATCTTCGGAACACAAATAAAGATATTTTTGATTGAATCTGAGAGCTAGATCAGTCCTAAATAGACTGCCTAAGGGACTGGCTCTTGACGGCCCATAAAGTCATTAAAGAAAAGGTTTAAATATTCCATGTGCCTACAGCGGCTCAATTATAAGTTTATCAAGAAAAAAACATAAATAACGACTTTATTCCACTATTCCATTACTTCTTTATGGGCGCATGCGCGAGAACTGAGACGAGGACGTTCTCATTCGTCTACTTCTTGTTACCGGCTGCTCACCGCTTAGGAGTTTTACCGCCACCTACCGTATAAGATGATGTGCTGATATAGCTGGAAGCGCAAAACTTTCTGTTTACAAGCAGAGGAAGATGCGCGCTATACATACGCTTTTCAATTTGCTTATTTTTCACACTATAAGGTGCACTTAAAAGCCTTTAATCTTCTCAAAAAACGAGTGTTCCTTATAATCCGGAGCGCCTTATATATGGATCATCATTCATTTTATACGGTAGGTGGCGGTAAAACTCCTAAGCGGTGAGCAGCCGGTAACAAGAAGTAGACGAATGAGAACGTCCTCGTCTCAGTTCTCGCGCATGCGCCCATAAGGAAGTAATGGAATAGTGGAATAAAGTCGTTATTTATGTTTTTTTCGCACAAAAAGTAGTCTCGTCGCTTGATAAACTTAGAATTGAGCCGCTGTAGGCACATGGAATATTTAAACCTTTTCTTTAATGACTTTATGGGCCGTCAAGAGCCAGTCCCTTAGGCCAGTGGTTCTCAAAGTGGGGTCCAGGGGTCCGCGAGCTAAAGCCAGGGGGTCCGCGAAATAATTTACAACCTAACGTTTTTTTCCATGCTATGAGTCATGTTTTCTTTATCATCTGAAAACATGCTGTTTATTCCTAAGTAACTTATATAAAGCATTTAACATAAAACAATACAAAGTAGACACTTAAAGTTTTCTATAGATAGATAATCTGTCTTTGCGTCAAGTAGATTCGCTGCTGTTGATTTTGCGGGACGTGCGCCAGAAAGGAGTCAGAGAGACGGCATGAACCCGCATCCGGTTCTTTTCTGTATTTTTAAAAGGCATGACATTTTGTAGTCATTTATAATGTAGCCTATACACAAATAAAAAATGGACACTTTACCGTTTCGGATGATGCACTCTGTCTTATCTATGACCATAAATAAGAGTATTCCTGTTTCCACTGCTGAGGAAAAATTCCCATGTAATTGCGCGCGCCGGCGTCTCGCGTGCGCGCACAATAGTCAGTTCTAGCACTGCTACTGTAGATTTGACATTAGAAGTCTGATCATTATCAAAAATAAAAGTGCATAGTGACAGGGCCGTACCCACAACTGAGGTTGCAAGGATGCACATCGCGATGATACTGACCTTCTCGTCTGAGGTGCTTCAGCAGACTAACAACGATAGCTCGTCAATGTCAAAATGTTTGAGTCGGAGTGAACTCAAAGTTCCCCGCACGACGTTTCAGTCAACGGTCATAAAGTGCGAGATAAGATGTAGGCCTTAATTAACATAAACTAAACAGCTGTTTTCGATAAAAGTTTTAAAAAACGACTGAAACAATCAGTTTGCAAAGTATTAATCAAGCTCAACTTTAAAAAAGGAAAAAGCAGGTCAATAGAGACATACTGTGCCCATGAGATTAACATTATGGATTCATATATTTAACATATACTGTATGTTTTTTTTAGCTAATTACAGTAGCTCAAATTAACAACGCACGCACCTATTAAACATAATGCCATTATCATTGTATTTATAGGCTTATGGGCTTTATTTGTGTGCAGAATAGGCCTAATTATTGAAACATTTCTCTTTTAAGGCCATTCCTGATTGGAATATGTGATTGTGTTTCGTGACATCTTGACAAAAAAAAAAAATGTATGCCACTGACTGACATGCTTCTACTAAATCTATAGTTATCCAATTGTGGGGCCTTAAAACACCTTAAAATGCACATGTGTAGATCAAGAACATCAAAAATTCCTAAGTGAGGGATCCTAAGTGATTCCTAGCAAGATCACTTTCGTTACCTCAGTAGGCTATTTAGAAATTCCTGCATAGTACCCTGGGTGGAGACCATTCATTTTGTGCAAAAATATTTCATTTGCCGCTCACACATTAACTTTGTGCTCAATAACTGTTATAAATATGAGGGGGGTCCTTGGAATTTTTTTTCCCCTGAAAGGGGTCCCTGGCACCAAAATGTTTGAGAACCCCTGCCTTAGGCAGTCTATATAGGACTGATCCAGCTCTCAGATTCAATCAAAAATATCTTTATTTGTGTTCCGAAGATGAACGAAGGTCTTACAGGGTTGGAACAGCATGGGGGTGAGTAATTAATGACTTAATTTTCATTTTTGGGTGAACTAACCCTTTAAGAAAATAGACACACATCCTCTTCCTGGCAGAATCGTAACTTTACTTGATCATAAGTCCTTACTTATTGTCCTGATGGTCAAAATGGGAATTTTCAATTCTTTAGCTATTTTTCTTACATCCACTTTTTATTTTGTGAAGCTCAACAATCTTTTGATGCACATCAGAACCATGTTCTTGGGTTTTATTCATTGTGATGGATGATTCAGGAAATTTGGCCTTTGTGCTTCCTCATATTTAAACTCCTGAGAAACAAGTCATGACTGGACAATTTCATGTTCCTAGTCACCCTAGTGTGCTAAAAAAGGTAAATATTAATGGGAATATACTTCATAGACATTTTATTCATAAAAAAATTCTAGGGGTATGAATAATTGGGGCCAACGTGTTTTGGATTATGTGATTTCCCCCCCACTTTCAATTCTTTTACTTAAACGAAAGGTTACAATTTTGCCAATTTTTTGAATGAAAAATCAAAAGGATAAACAATGCAGATTTATTTTTACAGCCATTTTATATCATATTTACCAGGGGTATGATTAATTCTGGTCACGACTGTGTATACAACAATATTTGATATTTATATCAAATATTGTTATATATGGATTTTTAAAGAAGGAGAGTGACAAAATGGTGTTGTGCAAGACTTGTGCAATACACATTTGGCTTTAGTTTTTCTCCACTAATAAACAGATATTTTCAGTGTAGGATGAACAGCATGCTATTAAAACAGAATGCGTGGTGTAAGATTACAGCACACACAGTGCAAATAAGGTCACAATGCCTTACACTTGGTGTAATGTAATATTCTGGGTTTAATAAAAGTTTAGCGCAACCAACAGGACTTGTGGCATATTAATTTAAACAAAAATTAAAGGTACATTATGTAACCTTTTGACCTCTATCAGATGAAAAAACAGAACAGCATGCATGTTTTTTTATGGAAGAACATATTTGACTGAGCTCATAAATATTCACTACTTGTCTTAAGAGATATAACCAGTTTAGATGGACAAGATCTCAAACTGACTAGCGGAAGACGTTACTGCAGCTTCACCCATTAAAAGACAAGGTAGGTACCTTCCTTAAATAAATTCCAGCACAGTGCTGCAACCATAATGAAGTGACCTTTTCATAATAGATAATGCTTTACAATGAACCCTCAACCCTGTAAGTGAGATATGGGTTGTGATAGCAATCCTTTGTTACTTCTTCATGTTTAGGTGAGCGTGATTTGAACTGAAATAACATACTATAGTCCAGCAAGTTCTTTTCGGTCAAGTTTAACTGGAAAATGTTACACGGTCAAAAAACTGTCACTCCAACATTGCTTCAGAAGAAAAACTAACCGTCATTGCCGGAAATGACATCACCGTTAATACAAAATATTATATTAGACATATAAAATTATTTACTCCAAATTATTTATTGATTGCTTAAAGCACACAATTATTTATTCCACATCTATATAAAGAGAAGTGACTTGTCTCTTTCAGGTTTTATGTTCAATAATATAACTTATTCAACCAAGTAACAAAAACGCACCTCTGCATTGCTTTGTTTTACAATATTTCAAATCCTTCAGTTCTCAGCATTTCCGAAAAACCAAGCTAATGCTGATTCACGATTTATTACGAGCTCTGTCACGTTATCTTTTTACCAGCAGACTTCTGTTCTGAGTTTTATTATGGGTTATTTGAGATTTAGCTGCTCCATTTCAACCTTTTTCTCTAATTGTGACAACTAACTTATGGCGCTCCCACACCACACACATCGAAGGAGCAACTGTTACCATTTTCAGATATGATGAGACGCACACGGTCGAGTGAAGAGATGTGTATGTGATTTCCCACAAAAACCATCTTGCCCGGTCTAAAATATAAACACTTATGGCTTAATGAATCAGAGTTAGACAAAAACATGCTTTGGAAGGATTGATGACATACCGACTTAAAGTTTTGTAAATTTTAAGCAAAAAAAAAAAAAAAGTTACATAGTGTACCTTTTATTTTGAATGTTGAAATACTGGTTCAATAGTATAGCCACAAGACAACAATATGCATGTCAAAATTACTTTGTAGTTATCCAATTTTATAGCCGTTGCCCTCACAATGAAACTCCTTAAAAGACCGCAAGATGACGAGAACATTTTAACAGCCCCAAAGATTTAACATAAGAATGTGAAAGTGTTTTCTTAAAATTAAAAGCTTCATATTTCTGCCGTACAGTAACCTAGATTGTTGGTATGTTATTATATATTTTTTTAAGTTAGCATGAAACAAAAGTTGTAAGTCTATTGGGACATATCGAAGTGAAATGGCTTCTCAAACATGTAAAAAAAACAAAAAAAAAAGGCGAGGCATGATTTTGTCCATCAGGAATTTATTGGATATTTGTGGTTTGCTACTGCTGTCCCACCCTCACGGCAGTAAACGTCATCAGATTAAGAAGGCTTATGAATTTTATAAAAATAAAGTGATATGCATGGATGATTAGCCTACAGATATTGCAATATTACATAAAAAATAAGTTATGTCGATTTTGATTTCGTGGTAACTTTAACTTTTAGAAGTTTTAAGTTGGGCCAAAGAGGTGTATTTTGTTGCATCACATCTTAACTCAGCTGCTATGAACTGCAAATGACCTTTATGCTATTGTCTAAAGTACACAAAAGTCAACAGTTTAAAAAAAAAAAAGATATGTAAACGATGAAAGATTCATTTTGGGGGGTTGAAATCTTCCCTCATTGTCCTGTGAACGTACGCAACGGTTTCCCATCTACCACATTCTACTCCAATCTAAACCACTACTTATATTGTTCGACCTTTAACTGAACCAAAAAAGCAAATACTCAGTAGCACATGAACTTTAATACCTTTAAAGTTTTACTACCCTAAAAATCTCACAAAGTGTTCTGCCAATCAACAGCAAACATCTACATTTCAAGATTAAATAAAGAAAAAGAAAAACACTAGAGATTTTGTTTGCTCAGATTGTAGAACACTAATCTATAATTCTGCAGCTTCGTTTGAACAAAATCATAGCATTGGGAACTTAAATAGGGTTTATTTATAATGTAAAATCCAATTTCTTACATTAAAATTCATGTGTGCTCAGACATGCACAAGAGATTGAGACTGATCCATAAATTATAACTGAAGTTAAAAGGAAAGTTTTGACTTAAATCTCTGATTAACAGAATATTAACTCTTCTGTTGAAGTTTTTTACACAGCAATGCTTAATGTTGAAATTCATGACAACAAAGATATGATCCAATTAGGTAGCATCTAACCAGTATGGCTTAAACCTAGCAAAAATATGTTTAGTAGTATATGAGCTTGTCTAAATGTGCATTATAGTACAAAAGACATTACAAACAAATAGTAAAAACAGAATGAAAACAATTATAAAAACAATTCTTGGCTTCCAGGTGGAAAATGAAGGTCACTGCATTTTAACAAACATTATAATGTTTCAACCTCCTCTGGATAAACAAGTTTAACTTGAACATGGTCGCTCAGTGCTTCATTCTCCCGGTACACATACACAGGAGAGCTCTGGGGTTGTGTGTTACCTTCGACCTCTTCCTTACTCTCACCTGCAAGGTCACAAAGAGAGGTCACACAGGGGTCATGTTCCTGCAAGGCTGTTGGGTAGCGCGGAGCAGTTTTCTCAATCCGCACTGAACGCCGCACTGGGGTAAAGAAACGGATTTCGTGACCGTCTACTTGTCCTGATTCCACTCCCTGCTGACACCTTTTCCCCCTTGAATTGTGCAAGAGAATACCAAGTAATCAGACATTACTAAATGTATTGCTGGAACAAGAGCAGATAATCATCATGACTTATTTCCTGTATTAAATATTTTTATTTGTAGGACTGGGTTGAATATATCATTTTCTCGAGTGTAATTTGATGTACCAATATTAATTACTTAGTCTATGCTATTATCATGTTGATGTGGTGTTGTATTTTACAGTCAAACACCCTATATAAATATCAGTCTAATCATATTAAGGCTCATGTTTAAATGTTAGGGTAACACTTTATGGTAAGGGTACATGAATTCATGTATAAGTTAATGCATCATTCATGCATTAATATCTCATAATTCATCAGGAACTAACACAAGTTCAACGTTTTTCATTCATGACTTTGTGAATGAACAACACCTTAATTAAAACATTAACTAAGACGAACACATCATCATGAATGAATTATGATTTATTACGCATGATCATGATGTTTTCTTTGTTCACAGTTATGCCACCTTTCAATAGCACATTGTTCATCAGTGTTTCAAAGGACCTAGTCACCACTTTAGTTAAGGGGCCACACACATGATGAAGTCATTGATAGATAATGCTTAGTTAATGATGACTACTGTATTTGATTTACAGAATGTGTGTGCTATGAGCTGTGATTGGTCTATTATGGTGTCTGTCCAATAGTCATCATTAACTAAGCATTAATCTGTTAATGACTTCATCATGTGTGTGGCCCCTTAAATAAAGTGGTGACTAGGTCACTGACCTAGACGAAGAACAAAGAAAACATCATGATCATGCGTAATAAATCATAATTCATGATGATGTGCATATCTTAGTTAATGTTTTAATTAAGGTGTTGTTCACTTGTGTTCGTTCCTGATGATTCATTAGATATTAATGCATGAATGAATGCATAATTCATGCATTAATTTATACATGAATTCATGATAATTCATTGTACCCTTACCGTAAAGTGTTACCAATGTTAGTTTATAAAGCAAGCATAATCTTGTAAAAATGTCTTATAGTGAGCATACATTTGTAGATTAAAAGCCGTTATGTTGATTATTACAATTATTTTAAATGTGGAAAATTGTATTAATAAAGAATGAGTTGTATTCAACGTTTTACTGGTACTATACAGAAGTAAATATAGGATTCAAAATATCTCAATTTATTATTATTTTGGTAACACTTAACAATAAGGTTCATCAGCTAACATTAGTCAATGTATTCTCGTAACCAACACGAATGAACAATGAGCATTACAATTTGTTACAGTAGTTATTCATCTTTGTTAATGTTAGTCACAGTGCATTAACTAATGTTAAAAAAATAGTTTTTCAAATAATGTTACTAAATGTTGAAATTGACCAATGCTGAAGTAGTATTGTTCATTCTTAGTTCCTGTTAACTAAATTAGTTGAACCTTAACTAAACTAATGAATCTTATTGTAAAGTGTTACTATTATTTTATTTAAATTAAAAAGAGAAATGGAATTTTACATCTATAACAGTCCTAACATGCTACTTATTCCAAAGAAACTTTAGGCAACAGTGCACATGAGATCAAGGTTTTTCAAATTTAAGTTAGTATGTGTGTGTGTCGTACCCTGGGGTGGCTGTAATTTTATATTTGACGACAGAGGAGTCTCCCCTCATTCCACATATGATGGCCCCGACAGGTTTTGGAGTGCACATGACATTACCGACTTCCTGTTCTTCATGCATCCTAGTCTCTAGCATTTCAGGCTCTTTTGGCATCGGAGACATACCTGAATGATTTAAAACATGGTGAGATATGAAACAGGACAGCATAAGAAACATGGTATATATATATATATAATTCATTTACATTTACGCATTTAGCAGACACTAATCCAAAGTGATTTAAAGTACTTTTTATTGCTTTGGGTTTCCCCATGCTGCCTTTGCGCACCATAGTATCCAGGCAGCCTGGATACCATGAACCAGATTTTCACCTCAGCGAGGGGACCAATCACAGAACGGGGAGGAAGCAGCAAGACGATGTCGACGCACTGATGCAGTTTGTTTATACTTATGGATCAAACATGGCAGCAGATGCGGTTACCTTTCAATGCAGCCTTATATACTGTTCTAAGGCCGTGTGTCCACCAAAGCCAGCTGAAAACACTAGACGCTCTGCTGAAGACGCCGTGCTTTGGGCGCTTGAGAGCGTTTTGGCTGCGCAGTGTTTTTTCCTTTGAGAAGTTTCGTTGCTATGATACAGAATATCTGCAGCACATTTTGAATGTTGTGACAGTTGGTCAGTGTGGTTTAGTCCCGCCCCTCCTCCACTGTGATTGAACGGCTGGGTAAAAAGTGACAGTGATGAGCGCTGCGTTTTTTCCAAAGTTGAACGAAGAAAAACGGTCAGCGTTTAAAAAACGCGTCGCTCCCGTTGAAAACAATTGAAAACATATGCCAGGAGCGTCGAAAAATGCTTTGGTGGACACACGGCTTCAGTGTGAAAAGAACTAAAAAACTAAAAAACGCTCAGCGCCTCCTTACGCTCATGGCGTTTAAAAAACGCATCGCTCCCATTGAAAACAATTGCCAGGAGCGTGGAAAAATGCTTTGGTGGACACACGGCCTAATTAGTTTAGAACGCAAGCTAATTTTGAAAAAAAGAGCAGCTTTTGGCATTAAACCGCTATACATACATCATCTGGTATAATCGAAATGATTGGCTATGAACTACGTACAGGCCAGGGATGGAAAATGGCACCAGCCACCAGCCAAATGCTGGTGATTTTGTATTGTGGCTGGTAAAGTTAACTGTGACAGGTAAATAAAAGTAGCATGCTGTTTCACCCGGACACTTTTAGAGGCACACCTTGAGATTTTACCCTATGGAATAAATGGCTTAAAGGGCATATTGCAGGTTAGAGGACCCAACGAGTCAATGCATAGAAATATAATGTAGGAACTAGATTTTCTTTAAAATATACTTATAAATGCACTACATAAGCTTCTGGAGTCGTTTTTGTGAGAAAATTTTACTTCCGTGTCTGAAAATGGGCGTGGCGGGCATGACGCAACAGGCAGAAGAGCGGTCGATTCAAACAACAGGAAAACAATGGATCGCAATGACATTTCGGATGCTGAGGAAATCCTCGTATGACGGACCAAGCCGTAAAGTTATGAGGATAGAGGATAATGTTAGACAGAACGGTCAGCCCCACCTTCACAATGTTTGCATAGGTGCAAAGGAACAATCCTTTATAAAACGCATAAAACCTTAGTTAGTTTACAAAGACGTGAAACTCACCGAGTAGTCTGGGGTGTTCACTGATACGCTCACACAAAAATTGTCTAAAATGACTAGCTTCTGGATTGTATTATTGGCATTTCTTGCATTTATTGTCTTCTTAAAATGAATTGTTTCTCGTTTACCTCAAATTTGTCCCTTTAAATAAAAGCGTTTGCTAAATGAATAAATGTAAATTATTTCTGACGGATCATTTGACACTGAAGACTGGAGTAATGAAAATTCAGCTTTGCCATTACAATTATATTTAAAATTATATATTATTATTTAAAAAATATATTTTATTTTGTAATAATATTACACAAAACACTTTCTTTACAAAATAAAAAACGCCTTTGTGAGCATGAGGCTTATTTCAAAAACATGACAACAGTTATTTCCATATTTAATTATATAATTGAGTAATTTTACACTTTTAACTGATAGTTAACCAATAATAGACCAATAATCCACACCTAATCCAAACCCAAGCAATTGCAAAAACATGTACTGTATGTGACCGTATGGCAGAAATATGTATTACTCATCCTCTTACTTTACCTTGAATCTGACCCTTTTTAAGGATCTCAAAAACCACAGATCGTAGTTCATCCACTGGCTGTTGAGAAAAAAAACAAATTAAGTGAAAACAAGTCTGTTACTCATGCACTTTGATTTGCTGTTACTGTAAGTTCTAGCCAAAGGAGTAACTGGAATTAGCTTATTTCGAAATGCTAACAAAACTATGTCTTAATTTCGACAAACATTAACTGATAATTTTCACCATTATCCGACAAGATTATGTTAAACTAGAATTCAATTCAAATTGTCAGTAAATGCACCCAAAATTCTTACAGTCGGTTAATGCTTCAAACTGTCTATTTTTCGGTTGTTGGTTCAATCCCTGGTACCCC
The DNA here is from genome assembly GCF_016745375.1 of Pimephales promelas. Next base: position 2,482,697 of record NW_024121876.1, on the reverse strand, counting down.
CTGACCAAGTGTCGAGGTGTCCATGAGCAAGGCACCTAATCCCAGCTGCTCCTGACGAGCTGGATGGCGCCTTGCATGATAGACACCGCCGTCGGTGTATGAATGAGTGAGTGAATGCGAGGCAATATGTAATGCACTTTGGTGGCCATGGGTCTGTGAAAGTGCTATATAAATACTGTCATTTACCTTTTCATGGGCTTCTCAGATTATCAGAATAAAAAAAAAAAAATAAAATAAAAAAAAACACAAGCAAAAGAAAAAAGTCTGTGTTTTTGACTGACCTCTCTCACTACACGGATGGCCTCCTGGAACATGGGTAGAACATCCAGGTTTCCTTCTCTTTCCATTAGTCTGGCCCGGCAGATCCAGTATTTAGCAAACTTCTGTGCCATTGGCACCCGAGACAGCACATCTCTGACCTTTTCTACTGGGAAACCCTGTCAGAGAAAAGACAAACAGCATTGGATCATTTCTCAATACGCTTGTGAGCACTTAAAGGAAAGCATCATCTAATTAGATTCATATTCATTCATATTCATTATCATTCATATCCAAATAAATACAGGAGTAAAATGCAACTTGAAAAACAGAGCTCAAGAAAAGCTCAAGAAGACCATAAATTCTGAGCAGTGAGACTGTTGGACAAGAATGGTAAACATCATGGTCAATTTATGTCAGTAAATGGCAAACACATGAGATCTGTTCAACCAAAGCAGGACAAGGAAACATTATAAGGTGATGTGTATGCAGTCAAATGTTGGGATAACAATGGTTTGTCTAAAAAAAATTACACTTTAGCCCTTATCACACATACAATCTTTACTGGAAAACTAAATTACCAGTAAAAATAATGTGTGAACAGTCCTTTTCAAATATACTGGTAAATCGGTTCTGGCAATTTACAAACAACTTAACGGGAAGTTCTAACATTACCATTGTGGTGGATTTTAAATAGATACGATTAATTATGTTACCAAGCATAAAAATCCGGTAAGAGTATGATGAAGATTACCGGTAAGAGTACAAAGTCAGAATGGCTGACGTAAGAAATCTCCTTTGGGACAATCGGAGTTCTTATGGAAGTAATTTTACTGTAATTTATAAATAGGTAGGGCTGGGGGTATTCTACCCCTAGAAGAATTTGTTAGCGATTTTTTTTTTTTTACATTTATACAAAGCATTTTGTTGATAGAGCAAAGCATTTTTTGTCCATGTGTTAACCAGGATAGACGCCTGGCTATTTGTTTGTTCAAAAGCAAAAATCCAGCTAGACAGTCAATTAGTCCGAACATTTTTGATGTACATCAACTATGTGGAGTGTCATTTTGTACGAGTCAAAATTCACTGCTGGCTATGATAATAATACCTGCTGTAATAATTGAATGCAGTCATCCAGTGACCGGTCCACAGCAAAGACAATGTTATGAACTTCATCTTCTTTCTCGATAGAAGCCCAGTATGGCTGAGGAATAGCAGAGACCGTTTTCCTTCTCATCAGCCGGACAGGCATGGGAGGACGTTTATATGTGATGCCCCTCGATTCCCGCCACTCCTGGAGCTTACATCTGTACAGACAACACTTCTGTTAGGGTTTGACCCATACACACACACACAAACAAAATCTATACTTAGTTCTAGGAATGGGCATTTAAAAAAAAAATACTGCATTCGAATATTCGGGCTTATAAAAATCGAATATTCGTTTATTTAAATGAAGTTTAACGAAAACGACAATATTTTCTAAGTTTAATTTTTTAACATTTTTTACGTTTTTTTTTAAAGGTTTACGATTAGGCAATATACGCAACAAGCTTACAATGTATACGTTAAAGTTTTCTTTTAGTTGAAAATATTAAACAGTAGGCCTATGTGTAAACACATATGCATATATATATATATATATATATAAAGCATTAATAAAAGCATGCTCAAGCAGAGTGAACGAAAAAAAGACAAAAAAACATGCATAAGTTCACATAAACGTTTCTCTGAAAACAGTGCTACAGTTAGTTAAACTGAAGTAAACTTACAGTCTCTGCTCCTGAGCTGCAGTTGGCTTCTTCCCTCCATCTACCGGGGCTGTTCGGACACCTTGAGTACTGGGACAGAAACTGGATTTAGGGGTCTGAAATTGCACTGCAGGCTTGACCTGGCTGGATCTCTTGGTGGGCCGCTGAAGCTCTTGGGGCGCAGTGCTTGTCTGTGGCAATACACAACTCTTGGTGTTTCGACCGGGGAGTTTGGTCGAAGCAGTGGCACTAATTGGTTTAACAGTAATATTCTGTTTATTTTTGATGATAGCCGATCCTTTACTATTTGCAGGGTTAGATAAAGTAGAGACACTTGTTCTTGTTTCTCTGTTTGTGACGGAGCAATCCGATTTTGTTTTTGTGGCATCCACTTTTGTGATAATGCATGAAATATCCTTTCTCTGGTTCACGTCAAATCTGTTTGTCGCCGAATTCGATTTTCGGCTCATGAGTTTACTGCTCTGAGAACTGCTGTTGTGAATGCCAATCTTGGGTACAGCACTTTGACTCCTGGGTTGCTGTGTTAGCTTTGCCTGGGGTTTAGAAACAATGTTTGTCTGAATTTTTGTCCCAGTTGTGCTCATTGGTCTTTGACTCTTCAAATTGGCAGTTGAGGTTGTTTTGATGGTTGTTTCTGCTAATTTCCTAGCCAAAGGCCTTGTTGACTGAAGCGCCGTCTTGGTTCGGGACATTTGATCTGTGCGTGTGTGAGCAGAGATGCCATATCCAGACTTTGAAGGGCCACAGACTGAAACAAGACTTGATTTTTTTGACTTCTGAGTTGTATTTGAAGCTGGCTGTGCTTGATGGGCTTTGTGTTGATCATTTTGAAGGCGCTGTGAACGAGTCCTATTTGCAGCATTGATTGATGCAGGAGTTTCCTCAGCTTTGTGTGGTTTCCTTGGATTTTGAAGGGAAGCAGTGCTATTGCTTAATGTCTTTAAGAGACGAAAGCCTGCCTGGCAAGTATTATTGGAACTACTGGAAGATTGTGCTGGGGCTTTGGCTTGTGAATGGAGGCTGAGTCCTTTTTTTGTGGATGTGTTTTTATTAACCTCTGCCAATTTCTTCCCTTCTTTTACATTTGTGCCATTGATGCCACAATTCTCCTTTGCATCACCTCTCTGAGAGAAATAAAGAAACATCAATTCATCAGTCTACACTTTCAACATAGAATAGTGCAAAATTTCAATGTATTTTTAACTTACAATTTTTTCCTTTTGATTACTTTCAGCAGGTTTCTTTGTAACAGGTTTGTCCTTGAGATATGGTCTTTGAGTAAAATAAAAAAACAAGTTTATTCAGAAGATAAACACAACATACTATGGTGATTATAAATGGTGAAAATATTTCCATTTTTTAAATAATGAATTACAAATTCAGTTCACCCATTGTTACAGACAGAAAGATCATTTAAGACCACCTACTTTGGATTAGGTGCTTTCAGTCTTCCTTTTGCCACCAGATATTCTGCCAATTTCAGTTTGCGTTGCTCTGTAAATGAAAGGGAAATCCTTTTAACATACCTGCATGCAATTAATACATTTTATAGATGTGCTAGTTTTGTGTCTTGTATATTTTTAACCAAATAATAATATAAATCAAATCAATATTTCACTACTTTAAACAGCATTTTGCTAATTATAATTATAAAATGATTAGCAAAAAGCTGTTTAAAATAGTTGTAGTTGGTGGGAGTATAGTTTGTCATGCATGACTAAACGAATATTAACTACGCCTAACCTCCTTGTTAGAACATTCTTCAACCGCAGGTTCATGAAAAAACTACTTTCACTTGTATGCGCTCATATTAAGATTGATCTGCATGACGTTTATCTACATGACTAACAAACTAGTCAAGGCAAGCAAGAAGGACTAATGATGGAAAACGATAACCTGGTATAGATACAGGAGGTATTATTAAGACTTGTTTGTAACTTTATTAAGCTGTTTACCTGAGGGAAAGATGAAGTGACACCACAAGTAATTACATTTAGTCCATTTATATAAGGCAAAAGCTGTGTCTCTTTCACTCACGCGCACAAACACATAGCTACACACACCCCACACGTACTGCAGTGTTTTGAACATCAGCTCATTGGTTTTCACATCAATATTTGATGATTTTCCAAAATTATATTCTTGTTAGTAACTATAATTTAGCGGTATAAAACTAAACAAATGTGAATCGACAGGAACAATAAATATCCAACAGCATAACATGACGCATAGGACTAACGTTAGCCTGGTGTTAGCTTATGTTATAGGAGAGCGCTTTACCTATCTTAGATAGTTTAGATACGTCTCCCTCCGTCACTGTTTCCATTGCTTTATCCGGTCATCCAAAATAAATTTCGTATTTGTTTTTAACTTTATAAACGAGTCTATCAGCACACAGCCACGGTGTTGCTAACCCAACGTCCAACACACTCTCTACCAAACAAACTGTCGCTTGAATTTGACGGCGACACGCCTATCTCATTTCCCATTGGTTCGTTCAAATATTTGATACCGACTATTGGTTCGTCAGTTTTGATGATTCGTCAAAGCGGCACTTGCCTCTACATAGAGGTGACATGTGAAACCCTTTATAAAAAAGGTCAGATTTTCACACAAGATGTTTTTTTAGTTTGAAACATGGTTTGCTCATGTCAATATATAATTTGCTATGCTATTAGTACACCAGAATTAAAATAGAAGTTTCTTACATCAATCATAAATATTTTTTAACTGTCCCTGATCTCCTTTTTAAGCAGAGTGTGATTGGAGAGAAGACATATTAGAAGTGCATTAAAAGTTTTCAAGTGTCAGTAACCATGCAGTAAACATAATTATGAATTTTCACTTGTACAATAAACAGATTCAGTATTCTACAAAATGAATAAAAACAGTAAAATGCCAAGTCAGAATATTGCGCAAACTTAATGCAATGTTAAAAAATTTACTTTTTTTTAATCTCACTTTAACTAATGTATTTGCTGCTGACTCATATGCAAAAATGACTTTAGCTAAATATCACTATTTTAATTATCATTTTTTTTAAATTGCTTAAGAATGTTGAACTCTCTTCTTGTGTCCCATTTTCTACAATATAGAATGGCAGCACAGTGTCCTCTACTCCGTACAGATGCATTTGCGTTTCATTCAGCCGGAGGCTTATTCATGACACTTTTGGTGTAAAAGGGACTTTTCATTAACTTGTTTTTCAGGTGAAAAATGTATGTAACGCAGCACTTTCCATTAAAAGTAACTAAGCAACAATTAGTTGGGTTTTTTTGCTGTTTTTTTAGGGAGTAATAGGCCTAGTTTTAAAAATAACTATCCCCAACACCGGTCAGTGTTAAGTCACCTGCTGATGACTTAATGCAGATTGCAGAACATGTGAATTGTGAAACAGCACTTTTGCTGTGTAAAACTGTGGAAGAGTCAGAGGGAAAGCTGGATGATTTACAGAATAAATACCACTTTACAATGGAAAAACTGGATATAAAGTCATATAAAGGACTACTTCCCTTTAGTCCTTTAACACATTCTCTAGATCATTTGAGGTTTGTAAAATAGCACTGATTAAGAATACAAGAATATGAAACATCTTACACTGATTAAATAAATAATTTAATAGCCAAACTCAGATCATCTAAAAGAAGACCTTTCCCAAACCACAAAATAACTTGGAAAAATACAGTATAAAAAGAATCAATACCCTAGAATTAACACCTTCAGTTTCCATTAAAGAAACAAAAATAATCTGTGTTAACTCACAATGTATTTCATGACTAATTTGAGAAGGACAGGATATAACTTGAATAACAATTTGAACGAACAGGGAGTGTTTTCTCAAAAAAAAAAAAAAAAAAAAAAACACTGAGCAGCTGTCAACAGCAAAATTAGAAATACACAGTGCAGTTCTTGCACCCCTTTTTATCAGAATCGAGAGATGCTACATAACTGAAGAGGCTTTTGTGTCCATGTGACTAAGTAAGATACCTTCCATGTTCTCATCAGTTTCAAACATATTTGGTATAAAAGCAAAAGATTTGAACAGAGGCAAAAAAAAAAAAAAAAGGCAAAGAAACAGTACATTTTATGAAGTCACTTCCTGAACCTGCCATCTCCTAGTTTTAGGCATCTACAATTTGTAGTCTGTACCATGTCAACCAGCATATAAAACGCACAGCAATTTTAAGAAATCACACACAAAAATAATAATAAAAAAGAAAATCATTTAAGAAATATACAACCTCAACTGAATTCTAAATAAATACAGCAAATAGTCAAATTCTTTTGGTTAAGATTACCTCTGGTCCAATGGGAGCAACGGATACAGTTCGAGAGCTCTAATCACACAGAAACGTCTTGTGCAGAAAAGTGACTCCAATTACAGTTGTACTACAACGACAAAATGCTTGTTCTCTTTGGAGTAAAAAAAAAAAAAAAGTCGATGCATTACTTTGGACAAAAGGACAATTTTACACTTACACAAACACTGCATCACATGAACAAACCTCCACAGACAACCAGCAGAAATATCGGACATAGAAATGACTTGTGTATGAGATGCAGTGTATCTTAGTATTTCACTGTTTGGTGCATTTGACGACAGCATGCTTCACTTTTTTTTGATCACTTGTCGCATGGGTTCACGTAAATCAATAGGGAATTATCGAACATGCAATTAGTCTGTGAAGCTCAGCGTCTCCCTGAGTTGTTGCTTACGTGGGCTGCAACGGCCAAATCGGACTCATGCGTTGTCGTATATACAAACATACACTGGCACGTGTACTCACTTTCATTTTCACTCTCACACACATATAGAATTTGATACAAATATGACAGAGCTATGGACTAACACCAAATAAAAAGGCATCCACAAAAGGTTTCCCTCATTCGCGTTTCTGTGAGCAACCTCAATAGAAAAATGACAAAATAAACATCTTCATGTATATAGAAACGGCTCTATTCGCACAGTCTATAAAACACCCCAGAGAGTCTGTCTGAAACAGGGGTCCTTTCTCAGTCCAGATACACTTTGGCTTCTCTGTGCCTTCGTCTTGCACAATGTGTTACACAAAGTCTTCTTTAGATGTCTCAGCAAACTATTGCTCTTCTGTAATCTACTGTAATGTCTAGCGCTAAAACGGGTCTGGGGAAAAGTGCTAAATGTCCAATGGGTTTGTGTGGGATATCGGTGAATTGTGTGTGAGTGTGTCAAATGGCACTCTCGTTGTGTGTGCTGTGGTTGGCCTGGCACATGGGTTGGCTGTTCTGTTCGATGAGGAGCGAGGTCGTCTCGTCGGGGGCATCCGTGAGCGCGAGCGTGTTTTCCGACGAGGGATCGGGAATGGATGATGTGCTGTTGTTCACACGGCCGTGTCCGCTGTCTGGAGACTGGGGCGAGCTGTCCAGCCGAGACGCCATCAGACCGTTTTGATACTGAGAGCGTGTGATCTGGACAACAAGAAGAGATGGAAAGGTATTGTGAGAGGTTTTTGGAATATCTTGTAGAATTATTGGATGGATGAAGGAATAAACCATATTAGTGACGCACCAAAATTAGTTAAACAAAACCAAAAGGAAAGTTTTCATTTCAACCGAAAATTAAGTTCAATTAAGCATACATAAACATCTGAACTTTTTTATCTCAACCTTTTTATTATGAATTAACTACACTCACCTAAAGGATTATTAGGAACACCATACTAATACTGTTTTTGACCCCCTTTTGCCTTCAGAACTGCCTTAATTCTACGTGGCATTGATTCAACAAGAAATGTTGGCCCATATTGATAGGATAGCATCTTGAAGTTGATGGAGATTTGTGGGATGGCATGAAGCTCCCGTTCCACCACATCCCAAAGATGCTCTATTGTTGAGATCTGGTGACTGTGGGGGCCATTTTAGTACAGTGAACTCATTGTCATGTTCAAAAACCAATTTGAAATAATTCGAGCTTTGTGACATGGTGCATTATCCTGCTGGAAGTAGCTATCAGAGGATGAGTACATGGTGGCCATAAAGGGATGGACATGGTCAGAAACAATGCTCAGGTAGGCCGTGGCATTTAAACGATGCCATTTGGCACTAATGGCGCTTTTCCACTGCATAGTACGGTACGGTTCGGCTCAGTACGCTTCGACTCGGCGCGGAACAGTTCGGATCGCTTTTCGTTTCCACCGCAGTAGTACCCCTTCAAAGTGTGTGGGACTGATCGTTATTTGCGCGCGCCTCTACTGCCATGACATCATCTTAAAAGCGCCACATTTTTAAACCCACAACACAGGAACAATGGAGACTATCGAGGGGATGGTGTTCCTGATTCTCGGTATGTGGTTGTTTTTAACTGCTAGACGGAAAAATGTGTTTAAAATGAGGCTGATGGCAGCAAAACAAAAATACTGCTAAAAAAGTGTCTCGTGTCTCGTGTCGCAAATCCAATGACGCTAGTAGTGACGCAGGGAATGACGATTCTGTCTGACCAATCAGTGATCTGCAGTGTTTCACGTCACATTTTAGTACCGGGATGGTACGCTTGGAACCTCAACAGACCAGGTACCATTTAAAGCGACCTGAAGCGAACCGTACTGTACCGTACCATGCAGTGGAAAAGCATCACAAGTGAGACGTACCGAACCGTACCGTACTATGCAGTGGAAAAGCGCCTTAAGGGGCCAAAAGTGTGCCAAGAAAACATCCCCCACACCATTACACCACCAGCAGCAGCCTGCACAGTGGGAACAAGGCATGATGGATCCATGTTCTCATTCTGCTTACGGCAAATTCTGACTCATATCTCAACAGAAATTGAGACTCATCAGACCAGGCAACAATATTCCAGTCTTCAACTGTCAAATTTTGGTGAGCTCCTGCAAATTGTAGCCTCTTTTTTTCCATTTGTAGTGGAGATTAGGAGGCACTTTTGCCTACAGAACTGCCATATACTGGATGTTTTTCCCTTTTCACACCATTCTTTGTAAAGCCTAGAAATGGTTGTGCGTGAAAATTCCAGTAACTGAGCAGATTGTGAAATACTCAGACCGGCCGTCTGGCACCAACAACACTGCCGCGGTAAAAATTGCTTAAATCACCTTTCTTTCCTATTCTGACATTCAGTTTGGAGTTCAGGAGATTGTCTTGACCAGGACCACACCCCTAAATGCCTTAAAGCAACTGCCATGTGATGAGAAATTGAACAGGTGTTCCTAATAATCCTTTAGGTGAGTGTAAAATATAAACATTTAAACGGTAGCTGTAGTTGTTTTTATTTTCAACTTAAGACAACAGGTTAAGCAAAAATGTAATCAATATACAGTATATATAGCAAAATGCTTTATATATTTAGCCTCCTGAGAGTAATTTTTTTATATTTTGCTATAAAAATGACAGAAAAGCAACAAAGCTTATTGCGATTTTTATATGGTAGGTACGCTACAAATAATGTTCAGTGAAGTTTTGCTCATGCATCAACTGAAAACAGCACAGACTAAATGAAGATATTAAAGTCGGCTTCTAGAACAAGAAAAGAATTTAGGGCGGGGCTTGATTTTGTCAATGGGGAACTGATTGGATGGTTGAATCGTTTTGGTTTTCTATAGGTGGGTCCTTTGTGAGTGACAGGTTGTCCCGCCCTCGCGCCAGTAAACAGAGGGTATTGAAAAAGTTTTGCTGCAAGAAGGGAAGGGAAGTTACTTTGATTAAATATAACGATGGCACATGAATAAAATGAATTATGAATTGTCCATTTTGATTCACGGTGACTTTAAAATAAGAAGTCAATATTGTCAATGTCAACTCAGCCCTAGTGTCCACCCCACACACATGTAGCCGACATGTTTACCTGTTGTAGTTTTATCCACATTGTGTACATGAAATATAAGCTAGCAATTGCAAAAGCGCTAATTAAATGTCACCGTTTCGGATTTCAGCCTTCCATAATGGTTTTGACCATTTCTGGTGCATCACTAACATCATATCTTTACCTTCACAAACTGTAGGTCTGCCAGAGCTCGGACATTGAAGTCTGGTGTGTACTGTGGCAATGGAGCGCTGCTGAGCTGTGTGTTGCTGCCACCAACAGACTGAGGTTCAGGGTGATCCGTGTAGTTTAGAGACGCAGATCGGTTGAGTCCGCTGATGTGAGAGGGCGAGCGGAATTCTGGAACACACACACGGAATGTTGAAAAGGAGTGAGAGAGGAGGGCGAGCAAATGATACACGATGATGATGTCAGTTACAGTGCAAAAAATATAATAAATCAAAAATAAACCCAAAAAAAACCCAACTAATTCATACTTTTATCAGCAAGGACGCATTCATTGATCAACTGGAGTTTGTTTATTAAGAGTGCAGGGCGACCACCCAGTAAAGCATTACAATTATCTAGCCTTGAGGTAATGAACGCATGAACAGTTAGAACTGAAAAGTTCATATGATATCAGTACAAACATTTTTCTATTTCCCAAGATTATGAAAAGGATTTTGCAACCAGATCCCTATGTTTTAATTGCAAATTTGAACATTTTTAAAAAGAGATAGTAAAAAGGCAACAGAGAGAGATGGTAAATGAAGACGAATACCACATGCCACATCCATTTCCAACAAGTTAATAAGCCAAAAACTGGACAGTAGAAAACAAGTTTTCTCATCTTCTCACAGTTTTGTCCTTGGGAAAGTGCTGACACTCTGGGTGCACTTGTGTGTTTTTTTTTTTTTTTTTAAGGTCAAGAGTTCTTTTACATGCTTTCACATGCTTGGTAAGAAAAAACTTATCTGCAGATTCATTCTGTACACATTTTTTAAGTCAAAGACCATATCAAATTTAATTTTGGTAAGACTCAAGACCCCTTCTTATCTTACTCTTTTCTTTGTAATAACAGGAACCAAAAAGTATTAAATTGCCCATAAATCAATGCATTGGCACATTTTCCACATCTGCAATGCATCAACAGAGAGAGAGATAATGAGAGAGAGAGATACCGCCATACAAACACATTCATCATCACTACAAGGTGCTAGAGAGGTTCAGTGAAGAGAGTTAAAGGAGTAGTTCATCCAAAAATGAATACAGGGCACATAAACTATAAGACAATGCAGGAACTCGTGGAACATACACTGTTGTTCAAAGTTTGGGGTTTTGCTAAAGAAATCTATTCAGCAAGGATTTTTTAGATACTAGTATCTATTCCATTAAGTACTAGTACTTATTCAGTTGCTGCTAGTGCTTAATCATTAGATACTAGTACTTCTTCATTAGATACTAGTACCTATTAAATAGATACTAGTACTTATTTCAATAGTGACTAGTAACATTTTTTTTTTTTTTGCCATTGACTTCTATGGGGACCTGTCATTCAGATATCAACTATTCAGTTCTGACTAGTATGTATTCCAATTGTGACTAGTACATATAAATTAGATACTAGTAGATATTCATTAGGTACTAGTACCTATTAAATAGATACTAGTACTTATTCATTAGATACTAGTACTTATTCATTAGATACTAGTACTTATTCATTAGATACTAGTACTTATTCATTAGCTACTAGTACTTATTCATTAGCTACTAGTACTTAGTCAATAGATACTAGTACTTATTCATTAGATACTAGTACTTAGTCAATAGATACTAGTACTTATTCATTAGATACTAGTACTTATTCATTAGCTACTAGTACTTATTCTTATTCAATAGATACTAGTACTTATTCATTAGATACTAGTACTTATTCATTAGATACTAGTACTTATTCTTATTCAATAGATACTAGTACTTATTCAATAGATACTAGTACTTATTCAATAGATACTAGTACTTATTCTTATTCAATAGATACTAGTACTTATTCATTAGATACTAGTACTTATTCAATAGATACTAGTACTTATTCAATAGATACTAGTACTTATTCAATAGATACTAGTACTTATTCAATAGATACTAGTACTTATTCATTAGCTACTAGTACTTATTCAATAGATACTAGTACTTATTCATTAGATACTAGTACTTATTCATTAGATACTAGTACTTATTCTTATTCAATAGATACTAGTACTTATTCAATAGATACTAGTACTTATTCTTATTCAATAGATACTAGTACTTATTCTTATTCAATAGATACTAGTACTTATTCATTAGATACTAGTACTTATTCATCTACTAGTACTTATTCAGATACTAGTACTTATTCAATAGATACTAGTACTTATTCAATAGATACTAGTACTTATTCAATAGATACTAGTACTTTATTCATTAGATACTAGTACTTATTCATTAGCTACTAGTACTTATTCAATAGATACTAGTACTTATTCAATAGATACTAGTACTTATTCATTAGCTAGTACTTATTCAATAGATACTAGTACTTATTCATTAGAATACTAGTACTTATTCATTAGATACTAGTACCTATTAAATAGATACTAGTACTTATTCAATAGATACTATACCTATTTATTAGATACTAGTATTTATTTCAAATGCTACTAGTAAGAACTTTTATTTTACTAGTAAGATTTTTAATTGAACTCTACAGTGGCCATTCCGACTAGTCTTAACATAGGACTAGTAAAAAAGCAGTTGTGACTAGTAAAATAAAAAGTATTACTAGTAACATTTGGAATAAATACTAGTATCTAATAATTAGGTACTAGTATCTATTGAATAAGTACTAGTAGCTAATGAACAGTGTTGGGAGTAACGCATTACAAAAGTAATACATTACTGTAACATATTACTTTTTGCTGTAACGCAGTAGTGTAAGGCATTACTAATCAATTTTCAGTAATATTTTACTCGTTACATGTTCAGTGAA